>PVKC010015830.1:0-21203 GCA_004027635.1 Crocidura indochinensis
TCAAATGAAGGTTTGCCCTAGGGTGCTGTGTCTGAGCTTTCCAGAGCTGTGAAAGCAGTTTTGTACCTTGCTGTGGGCTGTGGGGGTCCTTACAGAACAAAACATGGAGACCTCCACTAGATTCAGAAGGTACCTTGGAGGTATCCACAGCTGAAGGGAGTGAGGGATGGAGTGTGGTAGAAGCAGAGATGACTGTTTTTCAGCTATATCAGTCTTTTTTGAGGCCAGAGGAGAGAGATTTGGGATGATTATGGTGGAAGTCTTTTTTGTAGACTCTAGTTAATGTGTGGTTGTTACAGCCTCATTCCTTATCATTTTTGAAAGCGTGAAGTTGTTCAGATTTTATTTTATTTTTTGGTTTTTTGGGTCACACCCATTTGATGCTCAGGGGTTACTACTGGCTAAGCGCTCAGAAATTGCCCCTGGCTTGAGGGGACCATATGGGACGCCTGGGGATTGATCGCGGTCCTTCCTTGGCTAGGGCTTGCAAGGCAGACACCTTACCTCTAGTGCCACCTCGCTGGCCCCCAGATTTTATTTTTCAAAATAGTTTTGTGAGGGAGCACATAATCAGAAAGCAGTGTGTGAGGGTAAGGGTGTGGAAGGTGAGATAAATCTTAATATATGCCAGCAGAGCAAACCATCAAGGTTAATATAGAAAATCAATGTTTAAGGTACTTTCTTTGCTTGCAGCAGACTCCAGTTCTGTCCTGACACTGCATTAGCCCCCCCAGCTCCAGTACTAATCCCTGGGCACAGAAACAGGAGTAAGTAAGCCCTGAGCCCAAAATAACAAATAAAAAATATTGTACCTTAAAAATATTATGCTAAATGATATTACTCCAATTAAAAAATAAATAAATAATAGTATTCTGAAAATGGAGTTAAAATAACTTCTTAGGTCTGTATGGGAGGGTGTTTGACTGTGTGACTGAGATTTAAAATAAAATTTGTTCAAGTGACTCAAATAAGACAGGAGTTGAGTCTTCTTTGATGAGATGCTGCTGCTCCAGTAAGTTCTAAAGAAACCAGGTTTAGCTCTGCTCAGCGCTGACTCCCTGTTTGACAAGCATCCCCCATCGTGACAGGGCAAGTTTCAATGTCTTTTGAAGAAACTTTTAAGAAGTGGACAACCGAAACTTCTGTGGTTGGCCAGTATTTAGCAGAGAGGAGGATTCAAGTTCTATATTCTATTTTTATAGGAGTGAGGTACCTGGTTATACCCACATGTAAAGTGATGGATGATGCAGTGAATCCATTTAGAATCTCAATGAAACAAAGAGAAAGGGATTATTTTTTAAGTGGGCTTTTTATACAAATTTATAAAAAATTTAAAACTGTTCTTGGAAAGATACCATTAAGAGAATAAGTAAGTCGGGGCCGGGCGGTGGCGCTGGAGATCAGGTGCCTGCACTAACCTAGGATGGACCACGGTTCGATCCCCCGGTTCCCCATATGGTCCCCCGTGCCTGCCAGGAGCGACTTCTGAGTGAATAGCCAGGAGTAAACCCTGAGCATCACCAGGTGTGGCCCAAAAATCAAAAAAAAAAAAAAAAAAAGAGAATAAGTAAGTCAAAAAACTAGAAGGACAAATAAAAACTAGAATGGCATATTTTTATAAATCAAATGCATGACAAAGAGCTCAGATCCAATATCTATTTCAAAAACTTCAAAAACACAACCAAATAGTTTTGGAAAAAAATAACAAAAATTTTTTAACAGATGTACCAACAAAGGTGTGGGACCTGAAGATGCTGTATTGGTAAACAAACAAACAAACAAACAAGCACATTTTAACCTCAACGAGGAGCTGCTAGAATGGCTGTAAGGAAAGAGACACTTCAGCCCTCATATCAGCAAGGGTGTAGACCAGACTCAACTCCCACTCCAGTGAGGAATGGAAGGTAGTGCAGCTGTTAGAAAAGCAGCATTTGGGGCCGGGCGGTGGCGCTGGAGGTAAGGTGCTTGCCTTGCCTGTGCTAGCCTAGGACGGACCGCGGTTTGATCCCCCGGTTTCCCATATGGTCCCCCAAGCCAGGAGCGACTTTTGAGCGCATAGCCAGGAGTAACCCCTGAGCATCACTGGGTGTGACCCAAAAACCAAAAAAAAAAAAAAAGCAGCATTTGGGTACAGAAAGATAGCACAGTGATAAGGCATTTGCTTAGCCGATCCAGAACAAGATGGTGGTTCAAATCTTGGCATCCCATAAAGTTCCCTGAAACTGCCAGGAGCGATTTCTGAATACAGAACCAAAAGTAATCCCTCAGTGCCACTGGGTGTGACCCAAAAACCGAAAGAAAACGAAGAAAAAAAGAAAAGAAAAGCAGCATTTTCTGAAATCACACAGATGTTCACTAGATGACCAGTTTGCTTGATAGTCAAGTTTATGTATCTTGACATAGGATCTGTACATGAATTTTTCCTAGCAGCCCTACTTCTTTTTTTGGGGGGGGCCACACCCGGTGATGCTCAGGGGTTACTCCTGGCTATTCGCTCAGAAGTCGCTCCTGGCAGGCACGGGGGACCATATGGGGAACCGGGGGATCGAACCGTGGGCCGTCCTAGGTTAGCGCAGGCACCTGATCTCCAGCGCCACCGCCCAGCCCCACAGACCTACTTCTAATGAAGACCTGAATTCCAATCCCAATTCTTGTCAGTAAGGAGACACTGGGAAGGGCTTGGCAATGAGATTCACTCTTTGATTTTGATTGTGCCAGTGGATATAGATGCTTGCCAAAACCTACCAAAAGGGAGCCAGAGCACTTGTAGAGCAGTTAGGGCACATAGCCAGCTCGAGTTCGATTCCCTGCATCCCATATGGTGTTCCAGCACCATGAGGAATATCCTGAGTGCAGAGCCAGGAGGAACCCCTGTGCATCCCTGGATGTGACCCAAAAAATAAGTAAAAACAAAGCGCATACCAAATGTCAGCTCCCATAATTATAATTATATTTCAGTAAGACAGAACATAAGATTATGAAGCAAAGATGAATGTGAAAAAGTACCAACTTGTGCCAGAACAATAGCACAGCAGGTACGAAGTTTGTCTTGCATGCAATCAATCTGGAACCAAACTAGGTTTAATCCCCGGCATCCCATATGGTCCCCCGAACCTGCCAGGAGCGATTTCTGAGCATAGAGCAACGAGTAACCACTGAGTGCAGTCAGGTTTGGCACAAAAACAAACAGATAAAAAAAAAAAAAGGAAAAGAGCCAACTTGGTGGGAATACAGAGTATTACATTGTCTTGTAAACTACAGTGCCTAAGAAAAAAATAAATTAAAAAAAAAAGGTATGTTACAAAAGAGAAAAAGGAAAGAGAAGAAGAAACCACTGCAATAGGTTTGTAAGCTTGGAATACAGTCAAGGAGAGAATGATGGGTTGGAAGGGAGTTCTGAGAAATTTTCCCAGAGCACTGCCCAGAAAGAGAAAAATATGAAAGAGCAAAAAGATGTGGCAAATATATTGAGCTAATTAACAGAATCAGCATCACTGAAATATATAGGAAGAGAATGGAAAAATGGACACACAGTTACAACTGAGAATTCTCCAGAATTGAAGTAGAGATGTATTTTCATCCAAATAATGCAAAATTAAGATTAGAAGGTTAATTTTTACTTCAAAAATCACACAGTGAGATAGAAAATCGCAGTGAGATAGAAAATCAAGAGCAGGGGCCAGAGAGATAACATGGAGGTAGGGTATCTGCCTTGCATGCAGAAGGACGATGGTTCAAATCCAGCATCCCATATGGTCACTGGGCATAGAGCCAGGAGTAACCCCTGAGTGCTGCTGGGTCTGACCTGAAACCCAACCCCCCCACCCACCAAAAAAAAAAAAAAAAGAAAATCAAGAGTAAATGGGCTGGGGCTGGAGAGATAGTACAGATAGCAGGTAAGGCACCTGCCCTGCATGCAGCTGACCCAGGTTCTATCCTAAATAGCCCATATGGTTCTCCAGGTCAGCCAGGAATGGTCCTTGTGTGTAGAGCCAAGAGATAACAGGAGTGAACCCTGAGCACTTTTGTTTTTGGTGTTAACCAAAAACAAACAAAAAATGTAGAGGGGAAGTCTTAAGTGCAAAGCTAGATGAAGCCTTGATCACTACAGGGTGTGGTCCCCAAATCCCTCCCCATAAAGTTGCTGTAGATGAATGAGCCATAAGAGAATAATATCAGACCCATCGTTGGTTGCTATGAGCCTATAAGCACAGCTTTGGCCATGATCAAAGTACTGAGAAACCAGATTAAATCAGCCCTACATTCCTTCTCGGCCGAGGTCTGATTCAGGAGCCATGAGGAAAGGCCGACATTCTCACAGAAAAGCAGGGAGCTTTTACCCAAACTTGAATGCTCGTGAAGATTTAGAGATGAGGAGAGGAGATGTCTTCTCTGGTTCTACATAGACTGCCTTGTAATGGGGCAGGCCTGCAGCAACTGCAGGATCTGGACACTGAAGGGCTTAGCATTGCTCCCGCAGCTGTTGAGGACCCTTGGGGAGGGGGCAGAGGGCAAGCAACTGTGGGGGCTAAGACCCTCTACCAGAACAGCTAGGCCTGCAGGGAGGAGGATGGAGACCCGAGTGCCCCTCTGAGGATGGCCCGTTCCAGACGCACTCTCTGCCTTCCAGATCGTGGATAAGAACAACCGCTACAAATCCATAGATGGGTCAGACGAGACGAAAGCCAACTGGATGAGGTGAGTCCCGCTCTCTGCAATTTTGCTGGGTTGGGTCTTGAAAGCTTTGCTGATATTTTGCTTTGGGGGAACCTCAAACTCCCCCTGGGGGTGCTCTGGAGGTGGCCTGTGGCTAGGCTTGTGGTTATGGGGGACCCCTCGAGATTTCATGCTGGCCAGTCAGGCTTCTAGTAGTGTCCCTATGTATGGGGTGGGGCACCCCAAAGGGTGTCACCCCTTACCAGCTCCTGCTGCGGGGGTGGGGAGCAGGACAGTTGATGAGAGGACCTGTCCTTTCAGAGAAATCTTTTATATACCTCAGAAATAAACTTCCTACATGGCTCAGCTGTCACGGCTATTCCCCATAGTGCTTGTGATCTAGGTTTGAGAGCACTCACAGGTTATGTTCCTGTCCCAGTCTTTCAGGGTCGGCAGAAGCGAGCAGGACACTGTCCTCAGTGTCCTAATGTTCTGTGTATGGGACAGTTCTGTGTATGGGAAATCTGGGGGAGTCCCCTGAACTTGGGATCTCCTACCTGGATCTTCCAGACTTCGAGGTCAGGCAGGTTGGAGCAAAAATGGGAGGGAAGAGAGGAACTGGATGGCCAGACCTCAGGGTCCATACAGACCAGTTACCAGGGGCTCCTATAACATGAGCTCTATGGCAGGGGCAGGTGCAGGGGAGCTGGAACCTGGAATATGTACAGAACATTTGCTGTCTTTAAACTTGGGCTTTCCAGGGCCAGTGCAACATGGGGTGGGCACAATTCAATCTCTCACATGGACTCTGCACTCTCACCTGGCAGGTTTGTCCTTTCCAGAGCACTTGGGGATTGGGGCTGTCATTCTCATAGCTGTGAACCAAGGCAGAAGCAAATGCCCTGCAAATGAGTCTGGTCTATTGTTGCTCTTGGAAACCCCCAGCCAGGCTCTTTGGATAGTAAAGATCCCAGCACCCCCTTCCACCACAAGTGGGGCTGCTTCTGATAGGGTGCTAGAAGGGGGGCCCAGAAGAGTTGCTGCTAATGGCATGTGCCAGAGGAGGCCGCAGAGGGGCTGGCTGGTGTTTCAGTGAGGCTCTGTGATCAAAGAGAGCAGTGGGGACAGGTGTGTGGCAGCTCCCACCTGGTTTTGGGGTGCCCAGGATCATGCATGTGGGTGCAGGTTGGGACTGGCTCAAGCCTTCCTGCAGCCCACACAGCTGGTTTGTTCCACCCGTCTCTCAGCTTTCAGCGTGGCAGGGGTGGGTCAGGCTTTGTTCCCATCCTAGAGAAGAGTTTTTCTCCTCAGTACTCATGGTAGTGTCTCTGACATCCATCTATCAGGACTGGGCTGGGCTAGGGCTCAGGTAATGGCAGTTTGGAAACAATCTGCAGGGGAGCTGCAGGGGATCTGCCTCAGCTCTGTGCTGTCCTCTGTACTGTGGGAACTGGACCCAGGGCAGGGCAGGGTCTGCATCAGAGTCAGATGACAGTGGCTTAGGAAGGACTTAAAAACCATCTTAGTCTTCCAGACTTCTCTGTGCTAGGGTTTGAGGGACTGTGAGGGACGTGGATTCCCTCACAGTGTGTGGGATGGGTGCTAAACTTAGCCAGCCACCTTTGAGTTCCTGGACCCTCCATCCACTCTGATCCCATCTGTTTGGGGAATCCTCTAAGACTCACAGAGTAGAGTAGGTTGGGGGCTCTGGACTGTTGCTGCAAAGATACCCCTTATGATGGCATCTGGGGAGGACATGGGCTATCCTTGTAGTTCCTGAGTCCCCACAGAATGTCCCATTTTCATCAGTCTAGCTCTTTCTGATGTGTTGATACAGCCATGGTTGCAAGACTTGGACTGACCGAGTGGAATGATTTGTTTCTTCAAGTGATGGTTGGGGAGGGCATTGGTACTCCTGGGTTTCAGGGCACTGCTGGACACCAGACAGAGCCCCAAGGGGCAGAGAGTGGGATGCAGAGCTCAGGCACTAGTACCCAGCAGCTGTGCAGGGAAGGCACAGTCAGCCTAGCCTCCCTCTAGGTGTGGGGTGTCCACTCTGAGGCCACGGGTGCCAGCAGCTGCTGGAGAACCAGAGGTGGCTCATGGGACCAGGAAGGAATAGGGCTTGGCACAAAGGAACTTAAAGGATTTTCTGCATAAAGAGCATCTGCAGGTCCCTCCTCTGAAAGCCCACAGTCACTAGTGTCTCTGGTCCATATCCACATCCACCTAACCACATGGAATAATTAGAACTTTCTAGAGACAGTGTCAACCCCCAACTCTACCAGGAAGGAGTCTGTGTTTGTATTTAGATTTTTTAAATTTTTTTACCCTGGGCAGGACAATCAGGGGATTGCCCTCACCTACAATGGGCTTCGTGCTTGACCTGGTCACTTCCTGGCCCTCTCCTCATTGGGATCCTACACAGTTGCGGAGTCAGGCCCTCAAGCTTACCTCACAGACACCTTAAGCCATTGAGCATCTTCTGTGTGGCCCAACCCCTTTCGAGTTTCCAAGTTCTTATGCTTCACTGCGTTTTTTTCTGTGTCTTTGTTCCTTGGTATAGTGAGAGTCCGCGGTGTTTGTCAGCCCCGCTGGCTGGGAGAGGTGGGGTGAGCCATACTGGCTCACTGTTGATGAGAGATGAGGGCTGATCAAAAGGCCTAATGCTCCATCCAGTGTTCCCTTCTTTCCCCATCATTCAGAGGAATGGCAGAAGGGACCCCTGGTCAGAAATGAGTGTAGTGGTGGCGGTGATGAGTGAGGGTGTCCCTGGGTCTCCTGGCTCCCCAGCTGGGGCTGGCGATGCAGCAGGAGGAGGCCCAGCCACTCTGACAGTCCTTTACCCCATTGTGCTTTGTGGGATATTCAACCCAAGGACCGTGGCACCCCTGGCCGAGCGTAAGAGGAAGCCCAAGTTCTCCACGGAGGAGCTGGACATTCTGGTCACGGAGGTGACCCGCCACGAAGCGGTTCTCTTTGGGAGGGAGACCATGCGGCTGTCCCATGCCGACAGGGACCAGATTTGGGAAGGCATAGCTCGGAAAATCACCTCCATCAGCCAGGTGCCCCGCTCCGTCAAGGACATTAAACACAGATGGGATGACATGAAACGAAGGACCAAGGACAAACTGGCCTTCATGCAGCAGTCCCTGTCGGGCTCCGGAGCTGGGGGCCGCGCCCCTGCCATCGTGCTCACTGCCCACGAGAGAGCCATTGAGTCAGCGCTGCTCACGGCCAGGTCCGGGCACAGCTTCCCCCAGGCAGAACTGGATGGCACAGACAGCCCTTCCACTAGCTGTGAGTACCACCTGCTGGCACTCCCCTTCTCCCTTCTCTCCCTCTCTGTGACCCCTATGTCTTCCTTCTTCCTCCCACTCCCATTCATTTTCTTTCCATTCTTTTCCTTCCCTTCATTCTAGAACATTCCCAGGACACTGCCCTTTTGGGGCTGGGAGCAGCCGGAAGGGTCTGCCCCAGCCCTTCGCGCTCTACGGGATCCCCTGGTTCTGGTGGGAATAGCTCACCTTCCCTTCCGGGTGGCTGTGCAGGGACATTTGAAGGCTTGAAGGCATGTCTCAGAGCTCGGGAACAGGGCTGAGTACGTGAGGGTGCAGCCAGGGTCCACATTTGTCTATGCTCCTGCAGCCTGCAACTCCAGCAAGTTTTTGAAGCTTTCCTTATGTAGCACTGAATGTGGGGTGTTGGGAAGAACTTGGAATTCTGGAGCATCTATATGAGCGAAGGGAGGGGTGCAGCTAAAGGGGTTGCTCAGAGGGGTGACAGTGGAGTGAGGGAAGGGTAAGAGTTAAGCAGGCGGATGACATGGAGCTACAGAGGGGAGGGGAGGGCAGGGTGGGGCGGGGAGCTGCAGGCTGGAGGACAGCATGTACAGGCCCCGAATCAGGAAGGCGCTTGGCACGTTCCAGGAACAGCAAGAAGCTAGGGAAGCCTGGGGCAGAGGGGGAGGAGCCGGCCCACAGCCAAGTCTGCAGGCCCAGGCCCCTCCGAGGGGGACCCTGTCTATGTGCTCACCGGCTGCTCCTCCCTGCAGTTTGTGCCTCTGGGGTTCACCCTCTCCTTTTTTCTGTCCACTGAAGTTCTCTCAGTCCTTACCAGGTCCCTCCCATTCATCCTGCCCTTGTACCCCTGTTTCCCTCCAACCCTGCTACTCCCCGTGTCAAGGGATGGACTTGGGAGCAGAGCCTGAGCTGGTTGAGGAGTCCCCCCACCCCCAGTTCTCCCCAGAAGTGGGTAGAACTTCCGTGTAGGTGCAGGACTGAGCCCACTTTAGCTCTGTTTATGCCTCTTCAGTCAGGATTCTACTGATTTCTTGATCAGATTCTCAAGACTAGAAAAAACGGGCAGGGTGGGCTTTCACACAGAGACATAGAGGTGGCCCCAGAACTCGGTACTCAAACCCAGATCTTCCAGCTCCTCAAACATCCCTGTGACATCTCAGAGTGATTCCACCCAGTTAGGAGTGAGACATGGGGCCTGGAATTCGGAAGTCTGTCCCCTGCTTCCTGTACTGCTCATGGCCCAACTTCCATCTCCTCCAGATGGAAGGAGATAAGGTTACCAGGGACTCTCTCCATGCAGCCCCTTCTCCCCCAGCCAGGAAAAGCAGTGAGTGGTGAGTCCTTGGTGGGGGGGGGGTGTAGAAGGAGGCCTGGGGTGGGTTGGGGAAGCTGCCTCAGTGTAGCTGAGAACAAGTGCCCCAGATTTCCGAGACCCCCATGGTCCCATTGGTTTCTCTGTAGCAAGTCCTTCCCACTCACTCTGAAGCTGGGTGAATGGCCCCACCTCAGCTGCAGGCTTGGAAGGATGCCTGTGCCTTTCTTTCCTCCTCATCTGTCCCATCCACTGCTCACTGGCCTTCATCCTTTGTCACCTGGCACCCTGTCTGGGTGCCCTTTCTCTCCTGTGATGGGCCAGAGGACCTAGGCACCCCAGTAGGAGACTTAAGGATGCACATACTCTGTCCTGAGGGACTGTCCTTTCAGAAGTCGGGGCCCCTCTTAGCCTCCCTCATTCCTCCTGTCACCATCCTTCTGCTCTGACTTAAAGCTCTCTGGCCTCTCTGAGGTCCTCACAGCCCTGCTAGGTGAGCTGGGAGAGAGATGCACCAACTGAGTCCATGGAGAGGAGGAGAGCCCCCTAGAGTATGGCTGTTGCTGTGAAAAGTAGGGGGCACTGGTCCTGCCCACACCCTGCTCCCCAAACTGGCATATGAACTCTGGAAAATTTCCAGGAGCGATGGAGAGTTGGCATGTGCCAAAATAGGCTGGTGGGTGGCAGGGTAGTCGGGGGAGACTGGAATTGATCTGGGCCTAAGCCCAGGACTGCCCCCCTTTCCGTGTTGTAATCACATACCTTTCTTTGTTTCTCTCTCTCTCTCTCTCAAGATGATGAAGATGAGGAGATCGCTGGACCTTCAAGACCACCTCTGAGGGTACCCCTGCCCCGGTCATCACCTGAGGAAGAGACCCATCTAACCAGGCCCACCCTGCTTCATTCCTCCTCTTCCTCCGATCAGTCGGAGATAGTGGGCCCTAAGCCAGAGGTCCTGCCCCAGCCCTTGCCCCAGGCCCAAGCCTCATGCAGGACCCCTCGGCCACACCCTACCCCGCCAAGCCTTGACTGGCAGCTTCTCCAGCTCCATGCACAGCAGACCGAGGCATTCCAGCAGTTCTGCCGGGAGCTGGTGGCCGTGCACCAGGATATGGCTCACAGCATGCACGCTGTGGGCCAGGCCGTGACCGAGCTGAGCAACCGCATGGGCCAGATGAGCCAGACCCTGATGGAGATTCGGGACAGTCTGCAGGCTGCCCAGCTGGGGCCCACCAGGGCTGCCCCCCTGGGCTGTGTGCCCCACGCTGAGGCCCCGCCTGCCCCCCCATCACCGGTCCCCACACGGACTACCAGGTCTCGGAAGAGAAAGTTCCATTTCTGAGCCTGCCTATTGGCACTGGAGAAGAGGCAGAGGAAGGGTATCTGGCCTGCAGATGGAGTTACCTCTGGGATTCAGGATCCCTGTACAAGAAGGAGAGGTGGGATGGGGGCTCAATGGCTCTCTGCCCTGGGCCCAACAGAGCCAGCCCCAGTTGCCCATCTTCTGTCTTGGGCAGCTGCAGGAAAATCACTTAGCTTCTTGCTTGCTCTGCCAAGAGAAGGGTCAGCCTCCTCTTGGTCTGCATCCCTGGGCTGCAGGCCTGGTGTGTGTGTGTGTGTGTGGGGGGGGTGTCTTGGAATTGCAAGAGTGGGGGACCTGGGAAAGCTGGTAGTTGCTTTCCATCCCCTGAGCTGCTGCGTCAGTCCTTGGGCCTGCTGCCTTGCTTGAAAGGTCAGACCTGAGTCTGAAAATGTGCAGCCTTTGCAGGGCGGCCTACCCCTCCGTCCCCCAGGACATCCCTGGCCCTGCACTTGGCGCTTACTGTGTGTGTGCGTGTGTGTGCGCGTGTGCTCAGCTGCTGTGCTTTTTGCCTTTGGTGGTGTGGGAGAGAAGGGCTGCTGCTGGCATTCTTAGTGAGAGCCTCCTGCTCTGAAGTGGCATCCAGGTATGCCTGGGACAGCAGAGAATTGTTCTCAGGCCAGGCCGGGTACTGTCCTCATCACTCTGCCATCATCACCTGCATTTCCATAAGTGCCAGCTGCTAGTCGAGGTCAGGCTGGCAGTTTGGCAGCATCCCTCAGAGGGCAGATGGGTGTGGGGCAGGGGTGCTGTCTGTGGAGTGTCTCCTCAGTGGCAGGCAGCAGTGAGAAAGGACAGAAGTCTCATCCTGCCCTGGCTTTGAAAGAAACCCAGCCCTCATGGGGCTCCTATCTCCTCCCAGGTGCCATCATGCCTTGCCTCTGCTTGCTTGAGCTGTGCACGCGTCTTCTCCATTACTCCAGCTTCAGGGGTTCAGAATACAGGGAACGCTGGCTTCTACGAGGCCAGAAGTGAGAGGCGGGTGGCCAAGGCAAGCTTCACGCTGATGCAGGAACAGTTCTTGGTCCTCTTTGCTTCCTGGCCTGAAGCTGGCCCCATCAGGAACTTTTCCCCTGGACCCCAGATGCCACCTGCCTCGGTGTGTGTCCAGCACCAATACACCTGTCTTGGGGGGGCTGACCCAGGTCCCCAAGAGCTGCTTTAGAACCCACCCTAGGCCTTGTGCTGTGTAGGAAGAATCGAGGGTGGCCACAATGTCCCTGCGCCTGGCCCCTGCATATTATGGTTCTTTGGGGGCTCCTGCTCCCCTAAACCAATCCCATGCTGCCCAACAGCCTGGCAGCTTGATGATTGCCTGGCACTGTCCTGTCCTCTGATGCCGGAAACAAATTGCCCTCCCCAGTATTTTTGTCCCGATGGCAATAAAAAGAAATTGATGTCACACTTGGAACACCCCCAGTCTCCAGGATCTTTCTTTGGTGTGTCTTCTCTTTCTTCGCTGCCTGCCCATGGAAACCTCTAGGTCCCCAAAATAGGACTTAGATGCAAGAGGGGTGCTTGATCCCTGTCATCCTGGACGTCAACACTGAGCAAGGTCTCTGAGGGCAGGAAAGAGGTTAGGGGTTATTTTTCTGCATGTCAAGTGAAATTCATGTTACCAAGTGCACTCACTGTACCTGGTGGTCTCCCAAATTTAGTATCCTAGAAAGGAAAAAAAAATATCCCTGACAGAAGATTCCAAAGAACCTGGTTGTATCTGTCTGTCAGCTTCCCTCAGGAACAGTATTGAGGCACAAATATCCCTTCATCTGGGCAACCTGTTCCCACTCTAGGTCTTGCCCTCCTAACCCAGAGACTCCTCACAGACGGGAAACTGTAGCCTAGTCTCAGGCATAGGTTAGCCTAGGCAGGCTACCTCCCAGGTCTTTTCTTCTAAAATCTTCTAGAAGATTCTAGTTTGCCTCTTCCCTCTTAGAAAGTTTCAAGTTTCAAGCCATCTTCTGCTGTTCTTGACAGCACCCTTCTACCACCGTCCCCCCGCTCCAAAAAATAAAATAAAATAAAACATGAGAACAAAGACCAAAAGTGTATCTAGAACCCAGAACCATATTGCTTCTGCTGCAGTCAGAAGCAAGGACTACAGCCAGTCTTCTGGGCCTGAGAGCACAACTACAGCCAATCTTCTGGGCCTGAGAGCCAAGGGGCCATTTTAGAAGGGAAGGGAACCCCTGGAGAAGATGAGTTCTGTCCATGTGGGAAGGATTTCCATTCCTTCTTTCAGGCTTCCTTGGGAATTGGGAACTGGAAACAGGCAGAACCAGCCTGTGGAAGCTTATGTAGAAGGTAATGTGTGTTTCCTGAGGCCTGTATCATGCCAGGAACTTGGAGCTTTTCACCAGGAACCTCTGCACCATGTGATGGCTGTAGAACCCTTGCTCCCTTAATATCTCTTTCTACTTTGCCTCCACAGTCCAGGTGACTTGTTCTGCATGAAGACATACCCAACAGCAGGGGCATATGTGCTCTTGCCTTGGTCTTTCTGTACCCTGAACTGTCTTGATAATTACTTCCGGAGACAGAAACTGGGGTGCCCTGTGTAAGGTCCTGGGGGCCAAGGAAGAGAATCTGTGCTAAAATAGCCAAGGTCCAGAGTCAACTGGGAGTTTGAAGTGAAAACAAACTTCTCATTTCTCATCCTCTAGAGTTTCCATCTAAAGTCGCCCTTGTCATTGAAAGAGTTCCACCACGGGGAACAGCCTGTGATGATTTGTTTGTTTGTTTTGTTTTGTTCTTTTGGGCCACACCTGTCGGTGCTCAGGGGTTACTCCTGGCTATCTACTCAGAAACAGCTCCTGGCAGGCACGGGGGACCATATGGGACACCGGAATTTGAACCAATCACCTTAGGTCCTGGGTCGGCTGCTTGGAAGGCAAACGCCACTGTACTATCTCTCCGGCCCCCTGTGATGGGTTTTCCTTCCCCCTTTTATACACTCAGTATATTTCCTCTAATGAGGAGAAAACAGACCCAAAACTCTACTAATAGAGAATTTTATCAGTTCCCAGAACCCTGTTTTAGAGAGAAGACCCACACACTTACCTCCCCCATTGATGTGGGACAGGCAAACGTCTTTATGAGTTGGTGCTGTGTGGAGCAGAGTTGTGTGTTGAAGCATTTGGCTTTCCTGAACAATACTTAATATAGAAAGACTTGCTTCAAGGAATTTGGTGTGGGAACTTAAGTGACTCAACTGACTCCATTTAGTTCCTTGAAAAATCACCCACTGTGGCCACTTTCCCTGGGCTAGAACTGGGTTCATGGAGAGAATTACCTTGTATGTCTATGCTCTACTTTCATCTTTTTTTGTTTGTTTGTTTTTGGGTTTTGGGTCACACCCTGCAGCGCTGAGGGGTAAGCTCCTGGCCCTATGCTCAGAAATCGCTCCTGGCAGACTTGGGGGACCATATGGGATGCCAGGATTCGAACCAGTGTCCTACTGCATGCAAGGCAAATGCCTTACCTCCATGCTATCTCTCAGATCCTTCTACTTCCATCTTAAAGGCAAAAGGTTATAGCCAATGCCAAATAACTTTTGATCTATGTGTGAAGATACTTTGCTATCAACACAAAGATTTGGGGTTTTCTTTTTTTTTTTTTTTTGGTTTTTGGGCCACACCCGGTGACGCTCAGGGGTTACTCCTGGCTATGCGCTCAGAAGTTGCTCCTGGCTTGGGGGACCATATGGGAAACCGGGGGATCGAACCGCGGTTCGTCCTAGGCTAGCACAGGCAAGGCAGGCACCTTACCTCCAGCGCCACCGCCTGGCCCCAGATTTGGGGTTTTCCTCCTAGATATCAATTTTGCTTGTGTAAGAAAAACCCAGGAAATAGTGGGGAAAGTACCTGAGGAATCTTCTTCAGTAAGGCCTTCTGGCCTCTCGAAGTTCTCTGGCAGAAATTCCTAATGGTTTCAAGCGTCTCATCGGTCTTTTGCTCTTGAAGTTGAGTGCCAGGGGAAAATCATCCTAGTGTTTAGGGTTTAATGGCTATTTAGAAACAGAAATTAAAAAAGGAGTCCTGCTGTCTTGCTTCCCTTATGTTCTCACTCAAGTGGTGCTTCAGAGGAGATGAAGGGACATTGGCAGTCTGTGTGGGAGTAGGGAAGCTTGGCTATACTTCTGTTCTCTTCTGTGCGGATCACAAAGTGGATTCTTTTTGGATGGCAGGTCCCTGAGTGTCCCAGTCTTGGGCACTGGGAAAATATTTTACATTTTCTGAAGAAATCTCAGCTAGGTAGAAAAGGCACATTCCTTCTGTGGGAGAGTGCAAAGGCAGCAGTCAGTTGGAAAGAGTTCTCCAGACCGGGGTCCTCCTTTTCTTTACCTAAATTACAAGTTCATAACACCTTGGCTAGGAGTTCTACTCATCTGTTGTCTTCACAATATGGAGAAACATGGGCTCATGCCGGGATACTAATGTGAAAAACACAACTATTTTGAGACTAAGATCTAAGAAAAGAAGCAGGTTCTGGGCACCCAAAGGTTTACAAACTAGCACTGTACACATCCCAGTTTGAGGCTCAAGACTGCTCGGATGGGGTCACTCACTTGACAGATCAAATGGTCTCTCCCACCCTTCTCATTCTCACTTACTTGGGCTGGGAAGGTGGGAAGGGGTGTCTGCACACTCCTGTGGCCATAAGAGAGTGATCTCTGCATATATAAGATGCCCCCTACACAGCCTTCTGATGAGTAGATCCCGCAGGGATTCCAGTGGGAAAAGACAGGGTAGCCTCTAAACATGTTCTGCAGGGATGGGATTTGTAAAGGGTCAGGGTGCCACTGGTTGTCAGCATCATGAGCTTGCTTTGAACTCAGTGTTCGCACAGGTCATTTTTCAGGGGATGGGTGAGAATTGGTGGGGGGAGACGGGAGGAGGAAGATGATTGTTCAGGAAAACCTGGGAACCATAGCAAGTTACCAAGTAACTCAACCTTAAACAGAAAGGCAGTGTTAAAACATTCATATCATTCCTGATAGCATTAGGGACGGCAGATTGTTTTTGTAGAATGATGGAACCATGTTATAAATAGCTCCCAGGCTTCCTGTCCTCACTCTGCTTTCTTTCAGGGTCCTCTTTCCAGGGCAAGAACGATTTTCCAAAACTATTTTCTTAAATAGATGAGTTATATCCCATGGCATGAATGTATCCTAGTTACAAAACCATTTCTCTACTATTTGACATTTATATTTTTTTTACTTTATAAAGTGTTTTATAAGCAATGAGGTGACCACAGAGTGAGCTATTCAGTAGGCACCATGGTCCGCAGCTTATTATTTTAATTGTGATCAAATAAGTGTGACCATTTTACATTGTTAAGTGTATAGCTCCAAAGTATTTTTTTTAAGTTTTGTGTTGTACTCAGCAGTGCTCAGGGGCTATTATTCTTGTCTCTGTGCTTAAGTGATCCCTACTGGTGCTCGGGTGACTGCAAATGGTGTTAGGGATTTGAACTTGGGTTGACCACCTGCAAAGCACTTTAACACCTATCTGTACTATCTCTCTAGGCATACATCCATTTTTTAAAATAAATATGCAACCTCATCAACAACCATCTTTAGAGCTCCCTTCCTTCTCTGGGTAAACTGTGGATCCTCAAGGACAGATCCTCCCCATCTGCCTCCCATGGTGATTGGCATACTATTTTCTCTTGATGGGAATTCAATAGCTCCTAAGTACCCTTACTGGGATCATTCATTGTGGTTTGTTTCACTGAGTCTATTGTTAAAAGCGTCATTGCCTTCGTAGTATATGTCCCAAGGTCTCTCCTGATGGCTTTGCTATTCTGCTGAGTGTCTACACACACACACACACACACACACACACACACACACACACCATCCATAGAAACTTGCCTTGTGTGCACCATTGTGAATAATGCCACTATGAGTATGGCTGCCAAGGACAAATGCAAGTCTTTGTTGATTATTTGTTTCCCCCAAGGGTTATGCCATTTCATTCTCTACTATTCCAAGGGAGATCCTTTTCTCTTAAGTGTTACCATAGAAAAAAAAAGCCAATATAACTGAGGATTATTTTAATTGTGATCACATAAGTGTGACCATTGTGAGGATGTTGCATTTGTTTTCATGTAGTGGCACTGAGTACCTCACTTGTTTGTGATCCCTTCAGACTTTTCCTGTGAATGATTATGTTCCCAGAAAACTTGGGTTCCAACTATATATCTCTGTTCCAGCTTGCTCAACAGATTTTAATTTCACTGGCTTTTGAGACAACGCATCAAGAGGAAGGTTGAGTGTGGACAAAAAATGTTCTAGACACTTGTCAGTACAGAACCAAGAACCCCAGTTTAATTCCTTTTTATACTTTCGCTCCTCCCTAGATGTTGCTTGAGATGAGTAAGGAGGCATGTTGGATGCTGGAGGGAGGACAGGAGCAGATCGTAGATTCTGAGAAGTTGACTGGACTTTAAAGATTTTCTGGTGATTGGTTAGTCCTACAAGGAGTTATGAGTTCTAGAGAAGAGTATGGACCTCACAGTATAATTTCTATTTATTAGCTATATGACTCTAGGTATAATACTTAGCCTCTCTGAGCTCAGTATGCTAACTTAATATGACTTATTAAGGTGAAGTAAGAAATTCTATTCAGCAACTGTTGACGGAGAAAGGGAGGGGAGAGAGAGAGAGAAAGAGATCAAGTAAAGGAAGAGAAGCACATCCTGGGCTGAGATGGGGTTGACTGCAGTGTAGGGCACTATGGAACAACTTTGATTTATGACACAGTTGTTATCTTTGCTTGCCTTATGTGTATACCTGTCTATCTGTCCCCTTCAGACTCTCTATTTTGAAAGATTTTTATTTAAGGGGGACTTTAGGGTCACACTGTGCATTGAGCTTACTCTTAGCTTAGAGATCACTGTTAGCAGTACTCAGGAACCATTTTCAGTATCAGTAATTGACTCATAAACTCCTGGACTATTTCTAGAGCCCTGTTGTTAAAGATTTTGAACTTCTGCATGTATCCATTGACCTCCTGGGCACACTTGTCTCTGAATCATTTCTGCCAGCCTTTGTGAGAGACCCAGGCTGTTCATGGACCCCATCTATAGCACCACTAGTGTTTGTGGGCATCCGGGCAGCCCTGTGATTAGTTATAAGGTAGTGATAAGTGGCTCAGAGGACCCTCCCCTTCATATCTGGTTATTTCCTCTATCTCCCCTAGTCTGGGAGGTAGGGCCAGAGGGGCATCTTCAATATTAGAAGAGAGAACTCACTAGGGGTTCTGAGAACCATCTGAGTTCCCACACAACAGCCACATATGGAACCTGGGACCAACAAGCTGGGTGGAAGACTTTGAACCTGGACTGGGCCACTCCTGGTGCTTGAGGGTATCAATTGGGCACTCATACCTGCCTGCCCCACACGAGCAGGCACTTACCCAGGGGTGGCCCTCATCTTCTCACCTGTCCCCCCTCGTCCCCAGGTACGTGGTCATCTCACGGGAGGAGAGGGAGCAGAACCTGCTGGCCTTCCAGCATAGCGAGCACATCTACTTCCGCACGTGCAGGGACATCAGGCCTGGGGAGTGGCTGCGGGTGTGGTACAGTGAGGACTACATGAAGCGCCTGCACAGCATGTCCCAGGAGACCATCCATCGCAACCTGGCCAGAGGTGAGCACTATGGAGCCCCGGGGAAGTCAGAGATTCCACTCCAGGGGTTGCCTGAGGATGCAAAAAGTGTGGGATGCCCCGAAATAGGAAGACCCAGAGGGAACCCAGGGAATAGCTAGCCAAGAACTGAGATCTGGGCTAGTCTGTGACTTCTAGGAATGATAGTACTGCAGGTTGGGTGTTTGTCTTGCACACGGACCACCCAGGTTCAATCTTTAGCATCCCATATGGTCCTCTGAGCCTGCTGGGTACAGAGCCAGGAGTAGCCTCTGAGCATTGCTGGGTGTGGCGAAAAAAATCAAGAAAGAAATGGTCGTGGAAACCCTTTTTCTAGACGTTTCAGAGTTGCAAGAACAGAATAAAACTAAGCATAGTCGTTCATGTTGGCCCAACTCCAATGGATGGAAAGATTCTATAAACAGCCCCAGTAATAGGTGGCATGGAGAATATTTAATATGTTCCAAGCTTGGTGTTCTGCTGGGTTCCACATAATGATCACATGGCTGCATTCTGTCAGAAGGCAGGATCAATTAGATGGGTGACATACCTGTGGAGGACAGAATCTTCCACAGAACTTTCTAAGTCCCCTCTGGTAAACTTTTCCTAGTAAAGGTCCCAGTGTGATTACTGAGTTTCATACAAAATAGTGACTCACTCAGGCTCCCAGTGTTCTGTCTTACACCTGCCTGCATCCAACCTCTAAACTCTACCTGACCTACAATGTCAGATGCCTCCCAACCCAAACTAGTATCTCTCTTGCTTCCTGCTGTTTTGTCTGAAGAGTGAGAGTAAAGTCTATTAAAAGCAAAGGTTGAAGGGTGAAATGAAGGGATCCTGTCTGGGAGGTGACATGGTGGTTGCATGTCCACAGAAGCTCAACTGAAATGCATTGAGTCAGTTGGCAGAGATTTCAAACACTTCCTGGCTAGGAACCCATTGCCTTTGGGGTCCATCTTCAGCCCGAATCCCCACATACAAATTCCTAGTGATCACTGAATCTCAGGAACCAAGTCTGTTCCCCAGCCTCATCAATGTACTTATCAGAAATAGACCTGTTTGGGGACCAGAGCAATAGCACAGTGGTAGAGTGTTTGCCTTGCACTCGGCCAACCAGGGACAGACCATGGTTTGATCCCCAGCATCCCATCAGGCCCCCTGAGTCTGACAGGAGAAATTTCTGAGGATAGAGCCAGGAGTAATCCCTGAGTACTGCCGGTGTGACCCCAAAACAAGACAAAACAAACAAACAAAAGAAATAGTCTCTGTTTGGAGCTAAATGGAGACCATGAAAAGGGTGATGGATGTTGCCCACTGAAATGTTCTTTAAAAAAAGGCAAACAAACCCAGAATAAAGCAAATTGTGGACACTGAATGCATACCTGTGACTCAGTGAAAACTGTAGAAGAGACCATAGACTCCCATCTCTTGTCCTCTTTGGATCCTGAGGCTAGGCAAGTGTTGGCTCCTGAGGCATGGCCCTTGTCCTTGCTAAGCTTATCCTGGCTCTGTGTAATCTCTGGAAAGACTTCATGTAAAGGTCTGATGCTGGCGGGCTACTTGAATCTTTGCTGAATGGATAAAAAGAAGAAGTGAATGAAGACAGAGCAGAAGTTTGCAACAGAGCCTGCCACCAGAGGAGAAGAAAAAATGTGAGAAGTTCTATCTGTGGATGCAGGTTCTATCCTATAACAATCACCTGAATTCTACTGGTGTATGATGTCCTCTTTTTTTCTGTGTCTCCTCCAAAACACTGCAATACAAGTTTATCGTCCTTCCCTCCCAAAGAGACCTGAGCCCCAAAGGGAAGGCCCAAAGAGGGAAACTTTCCTAGAGGAATGGCCAACAGAGAGGAAGGAAGGAGACCATATGAAGACAGAGAAGAGGTATTGTCTGTTCATTACTGGCCAAACTGAGCAGCAGGAAGTGAAATCATAGAAAGATCAAAGAACAGTGAGGAGGAGATTAGGGGAGAGCCTCAGAGCAGAGAGGGAGAAGGGCTGCTCTGAATGCTGGGAGCTTGGACCAGTCATGCACATCACTCAGGGACCTTCAGATGAATGTGTGCTGCCTGGAGATTTGGTTCTGTTCGAGGTGTCTTAGACTCAAGAGGCAGAGTCTACTTTGCAGTGGGGAGCCCTGCTCAGTCATGAGCTTTCTTTGTAGTTGGAGGCTGGAGCCTTAATGAAAATCAGAGTGCATTATTAGTCTTTTTAAAGTACAGACATTAGTTGAAGCCCAGAACTGCTTCCTTAGGGGAAGAGAGATGATATCTTCTCGGTAGTTATCTTTTAGGAACTGGGTACCTCTAAGTACATAGATTCAAAATGTGTATAGCTGGATCCACTTTAAATGATTAATTTCCATTGTGATGTTTTTCTTTGTGTATGTGTGAGAGAGAGAAAAAGAGGAGAGAGAGAAAGAGAGAAAGAAAGAGAAAGTGAGAGAGATCCATGTGGTTCTTGGGTGATCATATGGCATCTGAACCCTAGTTCATCATATGCAAGGTCAGTATGCAAGACCCTATCCTCTGTACTATCTTTTAAAATAAATATCTATCAAGATTTTCCCTAAGAAAAAGAGCAGTTATAAATTTGCAGAAGTACTGAGTTTTGGGCATCAAAACTAAAGGGGTTAGAAAGTGTGCCCCCATAACCATCATTAGGGGTCCTTGAGTCCTAAGTAGCAGTTTTACTCAGAAATACATAGTGCTTCTGTTGATCACTGCAAACCCCTTTCCCCACCATTAATGATTTTTGCCAGTGCAGTTCATTTGTGAGTGTTAAAACTAATCCCAGAAAATGACCTTGCACAGAGGTGCTCTACAACATCAGCCTTGTCTTGGTAAAAACTTGGCACAACCCACTTAGATTAAGAGCTCTGATGAATCACAAGCAGGCAGCAGTGCAGGGAACACTAGAC
>PVKC010015831.1:0-21197 GCA_004027635.1 Crocidura indochinensis
TTTATAGAATATTGATAAGAAGGAAAGCATGTAATTAGTACAAGCACAAACATTAATCATCAAAGGTCTTATGACATAGTACTGATTTTAACCCAGGAGTGGTTTATTGCATGGTTCTAGAACATGGACACACAGGGAAGGCTAGTTCCTATAGGTTGGAAATTTTTTTTTTTGCTTTTTGGGCCACACCTGGTGATGCTCAGGGATTACTCCTGGCTAGGCACTCAGAAATCGCTCCTGGCTTGGGGGACCATATGGGAAGTGGGGGGATCAAACTGTGGTCCATCCTAGGTTAGTGCATACCTGGCAAATGTCTTACCACTTGTGCCACCTCTCCGGCCCCTATAGGTTGGAATTTAAGTGAAGAACAGAGTGGAAAGACTTGGAGATGTAAATGGAGGCTATACCCACACCAACACTTTTATTTTAGTTCGAGCTACCAGAAAAGTGATTACTTTAATTTGCAATTGACTGTGAAGTGCAACATAAACAAACTATTCCTATACATAGGCACAAATAGCATATTTTTAAACCCAAACTGGTTCCAGACAGCTGTTGAAATCTGTGCACTAGTACTTTGTTTTGTGATGTAAAATCTGCAACTTGCAAAATTCTCCACATCCAATGCTCACTTCTCCATCTCCAATCGATCTCAGGATTTATCCAACTATTGTGATTAAAAATAGAGAATGTTCAGTCACCCTTTGTCTAAAAATATTATTATCTATGTGTAAGCCTTTGATGAGTATTACTAATTCCTCATAAATATGTACATCCTTCTTATAAAAACAACTATCAGTTTGAAGTTGGAAAGCCTGGCTAGTTGGTCCCTGATATCACTTTGACCGTGGTTTGCACAACTGAATAAACTCTCCTCTGTTTGTAGCTCAGACTGTTTTTTGTGGTTCCATGGATATTATCAAAATCAGAAAGATCTGCAGTTGTAATATCAGATTATAAAATTTATAATTCACGAATTCTGGTTTTAGGTGACTTTTTCTGATGCGTGCATTTATATGTGATGGTGTGTGTGTGAGCATAGTATGCAGAATGATAGACCATAACTAATTTCCTTGTCAATATATTCCAAAGAAGCAATTACCAGTTACCAATATGATGTCGGTTGCATTTAATAGCAAGTACTAATACCAGGTTTATTTAAATGATTATATAAAGTACATACTAAATACAAATAGCTTTGTCTTCAAGAACTGTGTACACAAAGAAATAAAAACTGTTGCATTTCTCCAAGTGAGCTATTCTATGTGTATTTTCCAATTTGTAAAGGTCTCTGCCCAATGGTGTGCTGAAGGGAGTTTCTACTAATTCACTAGAGCCAATTAATTGGAATACCTTTTAACTGCTATTTTCCAAATTTCTACTTAATGATATCATCTTGTGGCTGAAGTTGGCCACAATATAAAAATGAACAAGCTCAGAAATGAAATGAAAAAATTCAATAAATGATTTTATTTGCTTCTTCAGAGGATTTTTGTTTGTTTTGTTTAGCATATGTATCTACCTTTACAAATGGAATTATTGAATAAATTAAAGAGAAGAGTTTGAGAAGACAACATTTATTTTTAGGTTCCAATAGAAAGCATTTGCATTCATTTTTTCCTTATAATCTTCTCAAATATTTTCCCAACACTCCGAATTTTTAAGATTGCCCCCTACTCTCCAAAGTTAATCTGAGTGTTAGAAAATTATTAGTGTTCATATACCCTTGTAAAAATGTATGAATTCATATTTAAAATATTCTCTTAGTAATACTTAAATTGACAATAGCATCACAATTATTTACATAAGTCATTGCATATATATTAATCAGCCTTATTTGTAAAGCTAAAATGAATAAATGCTTTTATAAAATGCTTTCATTATTTTAATTTGTTTTTATTACATCGTCCTGAGAATGTGTTAGTATTTCCATCAACACAGAACAAAGGACTGGCAAGTACTTTATACTTCGATTTTAGACTGGACATGGAGCAGCACTGAACAAGAACTGGGGTGTGCCAGATAAAGTGAAAAGTTTTGGAAGACATAAATCTTTATTACTTCATCTTGGATTGTTATTTTAAGGTAAATTAAGGCTTTCTAAAGCTATGGGTCCTCAGAGCACTTTGTTTTCAGATGTGAAAACTGCTGGAAAGCACCAAAGCAGAGACAGGCCTCAGAGATTTTATTAACGATCATCAAAGCCAAATTTTCTTGCTCTGTTTGCCCTTCCAGGTCTACCCTCTCTCTTTTCTGAACTGTTCATAGCCACAGGAGGCAGACTTCTGAGGACTCATACTGAGACTTCTTTACCTTCAATTTTTCTATTGGGTTTACTCAGCAGGAGGCACCAACAAGAAATGAGAAAGAAGAGATCAATCAGTTTAGTAATAAACGTTTCTCTGCCAATAGACACAACTCTCTCCAAATCCCATAGAACCCTTTTCCCCCTGTAACACCTAGGCCTTCCTAGAAGCCTTTAAAGAAGCTGCATTAGATTCAAAGTATTACCAGTCATGATAGGATTACCAAATCTTATTGATTCCCTTAATCTAGGCTCACCTTCATGTTGAGAAAAATAAAACTTCTTAATAATTCAAATTCACTGAATCACCTCTCAGGCCAATTTTATGCATTGCCGTCATTCTATTTTAAATATTTGTTTTAGTGAGGACAGTGGGAGAAGTTTTGTTGTTCATTTTTCACATTGCTGATAGAGTTGTTTATCTTGAAGATCAAGCTCCAAAGTGAATGATAGCATTTAAACAGCTACCAAACTTCTTCAAGTGGGAGGACCTCAATTTCCTAAGTTATAATGTTATTCCTTTGGATTCACTAAATGATTTAAATGTGTCATTTTTAATTGCAGGAGGCATCTGTTATCAGACTTCCTTTTTTTGTATTGCAGACCATCTACCTTTGTCCTTTCTTGTCACAATTCTTAAAACATAGCAGTTTGTCCTCATACCCTATTAAATACAGCAAAATCTCTGTGTTGGAGTATTTCTGCAGTTTTAAACCATCTTATGAGTTATGGGGATTTTTAAAGTGTTTAGAAATATCACTATGATTGTCATGCCTATAATATTTCCAGAACAAAGAAAAATACCAGCAAATTTGACAGAGAAGAGTCTATTCCCTAACATGAGCATTTCATGCTTAAATTTTTTTAACTAATGTATTTATTCTAGAAACAGAAGAGCAAAAGATGTCCAGCTAGGAGATCTATTTTCACATTAATATTTAAAATGCTTTCAATATTTACCATATTATACTCACTAAATCTCCAGTGACTTTTTTGCTTTCAGGAAAACCATCAATTATAAACCAAAGTGAACATCTTAAACGATCTGTAAATTACAATACACATCAGCAGGCAGGGAGTCTTAAGCTTACCAGAGAAGGTATAACATTTCTCCAAATTTATGTAAATGAATAAATGTGTAATCATTTTGAAAATTCATATTTGATATGACTCCTAAAGAGTCAGATTTTAAAATCTAAACCAGAAAAATTTTTAGCTCTACATGATGAACATAAATAAAAAGTTCACACTAAAATATAAAAATTAGAATAATTATGAATACTAGTTTTACTAATAAAATTCTTAATAAAATAATTGAATGCTTGCCTTTTAAGTTGGAAATTTAAAATTATTGATGAATATGATGGAAAAATAATATTTTGTTATGGTCTTAGGAATCTCTACTTGGATGTGACTTTCTACTTCATTTCTTTTTTAACTTTATTTATATAAAAATGTAACACATACTTGACATAACTGATCATAATATATTTGTTTCATGATGACAGAAAGTGAAGTTATTGAAAAATAGTAAGAAAATAGAAAATGTATAAAAAGAATATGAATAAAGAAGAAAAAGATCATTAGCAAGTATATTTGTGAAAATTATTGTATCATGAAGTCATAAATACAATAGCAGAGGTTTACTAAGATCTTTCCAACCCTTTTTTAATATAGTAGATACACTAAAAAAGATGTGTATGGCAGTTGTTATTTGCATAGGCACAGCAAAATATGGCAAAGTCAAAAGGAAAAACCTTTGACCTGAAAACAGGGAGACCTTACCCATGAAGTATTCTGGCATAAGGCCAACTCCAGGACACAGGCATATTAGGTTGTCCAACCACATAGTCATTCTCTGTGGTCCCAGTAACAACTTTCCACCATCACGGTTGTTGCTGTAAGGTTTCTGTAGTTATAGATCTTGGTTTCTGTACAGGTCCTATATCGAAGTCCGGGTGACTCATAGTGTCTTCTGGTTTTGTCTCACCATTAGGTAGCATTGTAGAGAGTCCTGCCCTAAAAGCAGCCTGCTACTTTTACTAGGTTTTCAGGTTGTCTTAAGAAACCTTCTATGGCAGAAGTAGTTCCTTCCTTGGTAGAATTTTTATTCCTGGTGATGTTACAGAAAACTGTGGTTGTTTCCACAGATGGTGTCCATGGTTCAAGGGTAAATGATCAATGTCTGATCTACTAAAGACTAAGGCAAGTCACTATGCCAAATGTTCAGGGTGTAAGGTCCCACTGCAGTATAAAATTTTGTGTGTTCCTATCTCTATTGGATAAGAACTTATTTGCGGGGCCTGGGAGATAGCATGGAGGTAAGGCATTTGCCTTTCATGCAAAAGGTCATAGGTTCGAATCCCGGTGCCCCATATGGTCCCCTGTGCCTGCCAGGAGCAATTTCTGAGCATGGAGCCAGGAGTAACCCCTGGGAACTGCCGGATGTGACCCAAAACCAAAAAAAAAAACTTATTTGCATAAGTAAACTGATTCCATTTTAATGTGCCTATACAAAAATGAATAAAGTCACAAGATGTTACTGGTGCATGTGCGGGCCAAGGTATTAAGACTAACAATTCACATAACCTTTTTATTACATGAAATCTAAACAGAGAGTGGAAAAAAATGGATGAAAAAACTGAATCCAACATTCTGCCTACAAGAAATAGAGTTCAATAGTTAGAACAAACATAGACTCAAAATAAAGATGGAATGACAATCATTCAAGCAAACAGCTCTCTTAAAGAGCTGGAGTGATCATATTAATTATAGATGACACAACATTAGATTTAAAAAAGTTATAATGAACAAAGATTGACATTTTCTAATAATATAGGAATATATACAAGAAGAAGTCACACTCCAAACATATAAGCACCCAACAAGGGGCCAGCAAAATATTTTTAAACAATTGTTGACAAATCTGAAGGAAGATATCAATAGCAACAGAATAATAGTGGGAGACCACAACAACACACTGTCACCTCTTCATAGGCCAACCAGGCTGAAACCTAACAAAAATAGACTACCTCTGAAAGAAAAAAATGTAAGAAGTGGTCTTATATTATATATATATGCATATATATGCTGGCCCATAAAATATACCTCTATGTATGAATTACCTTCTCATATCATAATGCACTGAAATCAGAATTGAATTACAAACAGACATAAAAGAAAATTAAACATATCACTACTGAACAACCAGTGATCAGAGACAAAATAAACAAAAAAATCAAAAGATTCCTGGAAACAAAAGTGAACAAAGTCACAAATTATCAGAATTTATGGGACACAGCCAAAGCTGTACTAAGAAGAAAATTTATATAGCTTGCAGGTACTCATCAGGAAGGAAGGAAGGGTCTATATAAATAACTTAATGACAGCGCTTATAAAATAAGAAAGTGATAAAAATATTAGTTAAAAATAGGTAAGCAGAAGAAAATAACAATGTTTAGAGCAAAAATGAATGAACTTGAAATCCAAAAATCAATCTGAAAAATCAGTGAAAGCAAAAACTGATTCTTTGAAAAAATAACAAGATCAACAAACCAGTAATAAAACTAATGAATAAAGGGAGAGAAACTTAAACTTAATTAAAAACAAAAAGTGGGAAATCACTACACATACTACAGAAATTCAAAGGGTAATCAGAGAGACTAATTTGAGAAACTCTAAGCCACAAAACAAGAAAACCTGGAAGAGATTATTGAATTCTTGGACTCTTATAATCTTCCACATTTAAAGCAAGATCATTTACCATATCTGAACAGACACAATACTACTGAGTAAATTAAAATTTTAATAAAAATTCTTCCTCAAAACAAAAGCACAGGCCAAATGGATTCAGTAGCAAATTTTTCTCAAACTTTTCAAGAGGTCCTATAACTAATTCTTTACAGACTCTTCCAGGAAACTGAAGAAACAGACACAACCCCAAATAGTTTTTATGAAGCTATCATCACCCTGATACCAGAAGCAAACAGAAATGCAAATATCTCTAATGAACGCAGATGCAAAGATCCTCAACATATACGACTCAACAAGAAGATCATCCACCATTGCCAAGTAACTTTTATTACAGTGATTCAAGGATGGTTTAATATATGCAAATAATCAGAATAATACACAATATCAACAAAAGCAAAAATATATGATCATATTAATAGTTACAGAGAATGTATTTGATAAGGTGAACATTTATTTATGATAAAAACTCTCAACAAGATGGAAATGAAAGGAATTTGTCTCAATATAGTCAAGGCCATTTACCACAATCCCATGACAAATATTAAACTTAATGGAGATAAACTAAAAGCCATTCCTCTAAAATCTGACACAAGAAGTCTGTTCCCGGGGCCCAGGAGATAGCATGGAGGTAAGGCGTTTGCCTTTCATGCAAAAGGTCATCGGTTCGAATCCCGGTGCCCCATGTGGTCCCCCGTGCCTGCCAGGAGCAATTTCTGAGCATGGAGTCAGGAGTAACCCCTGAGCATTGCCGGGTGTGACCCAAAAACCAAAAAAAAAAAGTCTGCTCCCTCTTGCCACTGCTATTCAACATAGTACTGGAAATATTTGCCATAGCAATTAGGAAATAAAAAATACATCAAAGGCATCCAGAGAGGACAGGAAGACTGCAAACTTAATACTGTTTGCAGATGACATAATGCTATATTTATAAAACCCTAAAGACTCTACCAAAATGTTCCTAGAAAAAATAGATTCATATGGGAAAGTTGAGTCTACAAATTTACATGCAAATATAAATGGCTGTCTAGTATACCAATAATCAAGTGAAGTAATTGACATTAAAAACAATCCCATTAACAATTCTGACATAGAATCCAACCAGAAACTCAAATATCTTGGATTCAACTGAACTAAAGAAGTGAAAAACCTATAAAAGAAAACTACACAACACTACTTCAATAAATAAAAGAGGACACAGTGAAATGGAGACATATACCTTATTCATGGACTGGGCAGGTTAACATCATAAAAATGGCAATATTCCCAAAGCATTGTGCGTATTTAATGCAATTTCTCTAAGGATACCCATGATGATCTTCAAAGAAGTGGATCAAAAGTTCTGAAATTAATTTGGAACAATAAATGCCCAACCTTTAGATTAAAGAAGATGGGAGTCATCGTTTTACCAACTTTGAATTGTATTACAAAGGAATAGTCATTAAAACAGCATGGTATTAGAATAAAGACAGACTCTCAGATTAATGGAATAGATTTGAGGTTTCAGAAAATAAACCCAAGACATGCAACTAATCAATAAGGGGGAAATGCAAAATGGAGCAAGGAAAACCACTTTAATTAGTGTTTTTGAGATAACTGTCAGTCACATGTTAAAAAGCAAACTTTGGTCTGTATCTTCCACCATAAAGATCAAATTCAAATGGATTATAAACTTGATATCAGACTCGAATCCATAATGTATATAGAATAAAACAGCCATATAATATTCCATGACATTGAAACCCAAAGCATGTTCAAAGAAAAAACACCACTGTCCAAATAAATGGAAGCAGAGATAAACAAATGGTACTCAATTAACCCGAGAAGCTTCTTCTCCTTAAAGGAAATAGTGACTAGCATACAAAGCCCATCCACAGAATGGAGAAAATATTCACCCAATACCCATCAGATAAGGGGCTAATATATAAGATATACATGGTACTGACAGAATTTAACAAGAGAAAAAAATCTGACCCCATTAAAGAATGGGGAGAAAAAAAATGAACAGAAATCTCAAAGAAGAAATAGAAAAGATCAAAAGGCACATGAAAAAATGTGCCACATGGCTAATCATTATGGAGATGCAAATCAAAAAAAAACTATGAGGTATCTTCTCATGCAATAGAAATTGGCACACATCATAAAGAATACAAGCAATCAGTGCTGATGGGATGTGGGAATAGAGAACTCTTATCCAACGCTTGTGGAATCTAGTCCAGACTTCTGGAAAAATATATGGATATTCCTCAAAAACTGGAAATTGAGTTCATATATGATCCAGCAATACCACTCCTAGGAATATTTCTCTGGAATACAAAAACCTCATTAAAAATGTTCCTCTGGGGCCAGGGAGATAGCATGGAGGTAAGGTTTTTCTTTCATGCAAAAGGTCATCGGTTCGAATCCCGGTGCCCCATATGGTCCCCCGTGCCTGCCAGGAGCAATTTCTGAGCATGGAACCAGGAGTAACCCCTGAGCACTGCCGGGTGTGACTCCCCAAAAAACAAACAAAAAAAAAAAACAAAAAAATGTTCCTCTGACCTCCCCACTCACCCTGAGAAAAAGGGAGGCCAGAGAGATAGCACAGTAGCAGGACATTTGCCTTGCCAATGGATTACCTGGGATGTACCTGGATTCGATTCCCAGTATCCCATATGGTCCCCTAAGCCTGCCAGGAATGATTTTTGTGCAGAATCAGGATGAACCTCTGATCACTGTTGGATGTGGCCCCAATCAAGAACAAGAATAAGAACAAGAGCAACAACAACAACAACAAGAAAAATTGCCTCTGAACTCTTATGTTCCCTCCAGCACTACCTACCATAGCCAGATATGTGGTCATAAAAACTGTGATATATTTATACAACGGAATCTATGCAGCTGTAATAAAAATGAAGTCATAACATTTTCTTATACATGGATGAACATAAAATTATTATGCTGAGTGAAATAAGTCAGAGGGAGAATGATAGACTCAGAATAGTATCACTCACCTGTGAAATTTAAGAAAAATAAAATACAGTATAATAATAATACTCAGAACAGAGATGAACAGTTATGCATTCAGAAAGTATTCCTAATGATGCTTAGGGATGCTACAGATCAAACTCAGTTCTGCTGTACACAAGGCAAATTCTCTACCCACTATATTATCTCTAGCCACAGTTTTTGATTATTATTAAAATACATTTATTTGTGTTTTTAAACTTTTTTAATAAAATTAGTGTCAAAATTTAAAATTTGATTAAAATATGTTAAATTTGTTGATTAAAGTATTTAGTTTCTCAAGATAGAGCAGTTCTTAGTAACTTTTCATCTCTGTCTTTGTTATCTTGATAATTCTATAGTAAATTAAATACCTTTGCAAATGCCTGAAAAATCTACATTATTTAGTCAAGTATGACTATTAGAAAATGGTTACCGGGGCCAGAGAGATAGCATGGAGGTAAGGCGTTTGCCTTTCATGCAGAAGGTCATCGGTTTGAATTCCCGGCATCCTATATGGTCCTCCGTGCTTGCCAGGAGCAATTTTTGAGCATGGAGCCAGGAATAACCCCTGAGCACTGCCGGGTGTGACCCAAAAAACAAAAAAAATAATAAAAAAGAAAGAAAATGGTTACCAACATTGACACCAATTTAGTAACCAACACAAACAAATCTCATAATTTCCATGGTCAAGGTATTAAGTTATTTTCCCTCTGATTTTATTGAGAAAATGCCAAGTGCCCAACATTTTAATTATTTTGAATTTGCACAATCAATTATTAATATTACAATGTTATTTTATTTTTTAACTTTTGGGGCCACACCTGTTGATTATCAGGACTTACTCCTGGCTCTATGCTCAGAGGATAGTTTTAGAAGTGCTCAGGGTACCTATCATTAGTGCTAAAGACTAAACTGGAGTTCATGTGTGTAAGGCAAGTATCTTACCTTGCATATTATCTCTCTGGTTCCTCTTTTATGTACATTAATCTCTAAATTATTCCATGAAAATGTACAAAATTCTTCCTTTTAAGGAAGGAGAAGCATTATTGAGGTCAACTTGCCAATACAAGTACCAATATTATTGGTATTGTTTTATCAAATTTGTTCATCAAGTTAATCTGATGAGATACTAAATTTTAACTCATGTGTACCATGTCTTCCAAGCATTTTAGTCTTCCTATCTTAAAATAAAGCAAAAAAAGCAAGAGTTATTTAAATTATAAACTAAGATTTAAAAATGCCTGCAAAGAAAGTATAAGATATGGAAGTTAATAGCTTGTTAATATACAAATTAGAATCTGCAAAATTGTAAATTAACTGTAAACATTCTGATTAAGATAAAATATATAAAAATGAATATTCAAACACTGGAAATATTTAACAAACCATAGTATTATTATTTTATAAGAAAATGTCTTGGACAGACCTCCTTATTTGCCAGAGGCCTCTTAGCCCCTCCTAGGGTTGGGATGCAGGACCTGGGTTACCCTGCACCCCTCTTCCTCTTTCCTCTGGAGCTCCAGGTGGGTTCCTGGGAGGAGCTTATGGGGCTCCCTGGGTTTTCCCCACTTCCAAGCCAGCTCCTTCCTTCCTGGGAGCGGGAGTCTCGGCCAGCATGGGTCTTGGCAGACCTCCTATGTGCCAGAGGCCTTTTTACACTTGAAGGAGCTTAACTGGGGGTGGCAGATAGATGCTCAGCTGTACTCAGGCAGTTAATGGCAATTTCATACCAGTCTACATGTCCCAAACCCCCGAGTGAACATATACTCTTCCCAGCCATCAGTACCCCACATTTACCGTTCTTAACTTCAATACCACACAGTTCTAATCACAGACCAAAGTCATACAGTGGATCTAACAATCCCAAAAACTATTTCAAAGGACATTAAATGGACACATTTGTCTTTTGAATATTTTATGTGTATTTTCTTTAACAGCTATAACTATCTCTATATATTCTACCGTGATGTTTCTATCCACTTTTTGTCTTGTCTTTTCTTTGTGAGCTGTTAAATAAGGAGTGTTGGTGGAAATGTCCTTCAGTTTAATGCTTATGATTAAACTATGTCATGGGATTGTTGGTCTTGTTCCTATGGCCTCCATATGCGCCCATAACGCTACGTGGCATTGATCCTTGTTTGCATAGACACATTAAAATGGGAAAATGCTATACATACAGATAAGTTCTTATCTAATAGATGTAGGAACACACAAATCTCAGTACAATGGGACCTTACACCCTGAACATTGATATAATGACCTGGCACAGGCCTCAGAAGAATGGGCATCCTCCATGCCTGAACCAGGCAAGCTATCTACGAAACATCCATGGTTTTTTATAGCAACATCTGGAACCAATCCTCTACCAAGGAAGACACTACCAAGGCTCTGGCACAGACCTCCTCAAAAGAGACTTCCGTTAACACTGAGAAGACTTGACAACAACAATGACCTGCTCTACAGGACAGGGTTCTCTCTATTGCCCCTTAAGTGTGAGGTGAAACGCGAGGATGCTCTGCACCATCCTGACTGCAATATGGGATATACAAATTCCAGGACCTTTAATACAGAAGCATGATACCAACAACAGAGACTATGTGAGGAATGGAGGTGTATTGGCACTACAGACGATGACTTGGATTGGACAAACTAGTTTCCATGTCCCTCATATTTTGGTGGGCCTATGCAAACAAATGCCACTCTAACACCGGTTTTACTATGTTCCCTTTACTCTAATTCTTAAGAAAAACAACCCACTGAAACTTTTGAGGTTAGCTTAAACTAATATGCACGTGCATGGAAATATACAAATCTAATTTGCCTTCAATGTTTAAGGACTTACATAAGTCTTATGTCTTAGGTTATATTGTGTGCTGCTAAGAAATAGTATGTACTACAATCTGGGGATTTGAGGGACAAAGTAATTGTACATGGGTTCTGTTTTGCTTTTCTTAATGTTCTTTGGCTGAATGTTCAAGGCTGGGATATCATCGATGGAACTACTGAGAATTCTGTTTATGGGTGATTGCATGTATTCAAGACAGGCATTCTATTTCTCTCATTCATCAACACTGTCATGGTAGATGTTAGTGTGGTTATTTCTCCAACTGCACTTACCATTCTTTTTTGTGAGCTTCATATTTTGAGCCGGTCTTTCTGGTCCTCATATCTGGTCATTATTACAATAATGTCTTTTATTTTTCTTAAAGCCCATAGATGAGTGAGACTATTCTGTATGTATCTCTCTCCCTCTGATTTATTTCACTCAGCATAATAGATTCCATGTACATCCATATTTAAGAAAATGTCATGACTTCATCTCTCCTCACAACTGCACAATATTCCATTTTGTATATGCACCACAGTTTTTTTAGCCATTCATATGTTGAAGAGCATCTTTGTTTTTTCCATATTCTGGATATTGTAAATAGAGCTGCAATGAATATAGGTATTTTTGTTTGTGTTTTTGTGTTCCTAGGGTATATACCTAGGAGCAGTATATTCATTTCTGATGTCAAGATACTTCTTTAATCAAAGTGTAGTCCCTCAGATTATATTACAGAGTTTCTCTATGCCTGATGTTTGAATATCACCATCATCGTAATTTTGATGATTAAGTACCATTTATTTGGAACTGGAGTGGTGACACAATGGTCGGGCTTTTGTCTTGCACGTGTCTGAACTAGGATGGACCACGGTTAAATCCACCTGCGTCCCATGTGGTTCCCCAAGCCAGGAGCAATTTCTGAGTGCATAGCCAGGAGTAACCTCTGAGCATCACTAGGGGTGGCCCAAAAAAACAAAACAAAGAAAAAAAAAACAAGAACCATTTATTTGGTTCTTTTGGAATGAGTTGCCACAGCCTCTTTGAGAGGTCCAGGACATTGCTGGCTATCAATCACTAACCTTTCATATGTTTAAAAACAATTTTCAGGTCTAAGATTATTAAGTTTAAGAGGCTCAAATATTGCACAAGATCAATTTCTACAAAAAAGTGGAATGAGAGGAACAGTGGAGAACATGGTATGGGGAATAATGAGATTATGTATTTGCTATGCACACCTTCCACCCAGTGTAATGCAGCATGAGAACACAAGGGATGATGAGCTGTCAGTCGCTTCGTGCACATCATTTGTCATGGGTCCATTGCTAGATGCAGTGGCAGGGGGAACTCCTGTTAGTATGCAGAGATTGTCATGGAACCACCAATATCTACACACACTGAGTGAACTTTTGTTCTTGTTAGTTAGTGAAGCCAAAAACAGTTGCACAGCAGAATTGAAATTTCACCAGTTCTCTTGGCACTTGAAATTAAAAACCTATCCCTTAATATCGATGTATAAAGAACATAGAAGGTTTTCCTCATTCTCTGAAGAGGTGGGGGATAGATTGAAAGAAATTGTTTTGGTCATCACCATTTACATATAACATTTTTAAATTCACCTAAAACATGTAACATAATCTTGCCATAGTATTAAACTTTTGACTCATTAGCTAATGAATTAGAGTACACCTTATCACAATTGGATGTGATTTCCATGCTTGTCTGGTAACTCTTAGGATTAATATGTTTTTGATTAGAGTTCTCTTCACAAGAAATCAACTGATTTGGGGAGATGTCTTTTAAAAAGGAAGGATTAGCATAAATAGAGAACCAAATTTGATAACCATACATCTCGGGATGGAAATAAAACCACACAATTATAACTTCTACAATGTCTTTTCTTTTTCTGTTTTCTTTGTTCAGAATCCGAACTTCCTATTCTTAATTATATTTCATATTTAGTACTTTCTATGCATGTCTTTACATGATTCATGAATACATACATCATCATGCATAAAATCTTCCTTGATGTTTGATTTTTAGCCATAATATTAAATTAAATTAATCTAAAATACGAAAAATGAAGCCCAGAAGTTCAATAGTGAATTCACTGAAAATAATGAAAATAGTGTGACGATATCATAATTTTGGAGGTTGCTTTTAAAAACTTCATTAGTAAATATCTTCGGTAAACATCCCTCTTATGCTTCTGATTCCTCTCACTTAAAGTCTGAAAAATAATGTTTAAGCCAAGATATTGATGCTCACATTAAAGGTCAATTTTCTCCCCCACTCTATATTTCTCTAGTAAATTATCACTGATCCTCAGTTAGGATTGGTGTAACTGAACCATGTTTATGATGGCTAGATTTCCTAGATATTTCAAACCTCCTCTTGCTTCTTCTTGTTATAAAAATGTAATTCACAGCATGTTAATTAAAGTAAAATTGTAAAAAATGTTACCATTCATGGTATTAGTTGACTGACAGCCAATATGCATATATTTGTTTAGGTGACATGTATGTGTATGTAACATATTTAATATTTATTTATGCTTTAAATATATAAATATATGCATACACATATAAAATATATGTATGTACATACATACAGCTGACTTTCATTTGTGGGAGTTCTTTTTTTTGAGAATTCTTCAATTAATTACTAGCAAACATTGAATCATTGTTCTTAAGAGAAATACAAGTAACCATAAGCCTCTTGCCACTTTTTGTCAACTAATCAATACAAACTATTTTGAGTGTACATTTCCATTCAAAGTCACCTTATTTAATGTATATAGTCAAATAATTAACACTGAACTCAAAATTGAAAGCATTAGTGTTTGTTTTAATGAGGATTGTCTAGTAATGTATTTTCTTTATGAGACTCAGCACAACACAGCTTTCTTTATTTAATTATAATAGACAGCACTCCAGCACTTTATTTGGGGTTATTTCAAACAGGGAAATAATCAAATAGCACACAACTTTCAAAATGTGACAATTGCTGACCTATTGTTTATACTATTGTAGTTTAAACAGTACAACGGAGTATAACCTTATTTTACTTCAAATATGTGCAGAGTGATTAAAAGTTTTCTTTGCTCAGAACATGCTTGTAAATGGTGATGAAACTCATAATATAGCTGAATTTATGAAAAAAATAACAAGTAGGTAAATTTACAATATGGAATGTACAAACTTTGAGAACCAATTATGTATCTGTGTGCAATCTAATTTAATTGCAGGAAATAAAATTCAAAAACTTCAGTAAAACTATAAGTCAAAATGATGATTATTAATGTGTTAACATTATATATGTGAAGTCTAAGATGACTAGAAATGCAATTTGACAATTACCTTCTATTTCTATACTTAACTGTACTGAATCCTCAGAAGATTGGCAATGAGACCTTCAGTTTTCAAGAAAGTGATGCTAGGTTTTACAACTGAGAATTTCCTAGAGTAGACGACAGGATATTTCTCTACACGCCACATCTCATTTCATGTCTTCTTAACATTTAGGCTACTTCTTCAACACATTAGAAGTTGAAAAAATGTTATTTATCAGGACGAAGCTTCTACTTGTGAAATTCTATATTAAAACAGAAAACTAAATCCAAGTAAACAATCAGTCAAATGTGACTATGACCAAGAGATGAGACTAGTATTTACTTATACATATTTTGGTTGAGTCAAGACTTTAAATTTGAGGGCCAATTATTAGAACCTAATACAGAACTCAGTGGCTCAGCTTGTGCTCTTGTGTATGTGTCCATATCCCTTATCTGGCTGTTATTTTGAATACAGCAGTGGTATTTACTAATGTTTTTAGGCTTCTCTTATACCAGTGTATTCTATGGAGATGGATGATGTTGTATAAAATAACTGTCAGTACTGCTAACTGAAAACAAATAGCATCATTGATTTCATGGAACTTGAATCTCAGTAAGGCATTTTCTTTTGTTTTTCAATTCACAAAATTTTCTAATATTACAAGTCTCTTGGATCTTAACTTAATTAATTTGAAAGGCTGGACATTTGTAACTGGTTTCTCCAAGGTGTTTTGTTTAAAAGGTTTTCTTAATAAAATATAAAACCCTATTTCTTGTCAGAAAATTAGAAAATAAACAAATTAAAATAAAAATCAACTGCAAGTATTCCTCTTGGTTATAATGATTCTTAATATTTTGGTATATTTTCTTCAATTCTTCTGTTTTTTTTATTCACTTTCATTACATTAGAGTAAACTCTATTCGTTCCCATTTTCTAGTCTGAACAAGAACCAGGGAGTATTGGTTACTTCTGAGAATGTGGCATATTTCCCTGGTGTATAACATGTGTGAAAGCATTTTTTTGTTAAATTTGCATTGAACAAAACATTCGGAGCAGAATTTTTGTTAGTAGGTATAAGAGCTGTGTAGAAGACAATAAATAAATATGCAGGTTGTTAAAGTTAACCATGATATATATGATCAATAATACTATTTACATTTCAGGAAAATTTATAGTATTGCACAGAGGGGTTTTCTATCTAAAGACAGAGAGGAAAATATTTTTAAACTGTACATTTAGAATATTATTGATCAAACTTTGATATCTAGTATTATACTCTCAAAACAGTTTAATATAGCTTGGCACAAAATTATCTATTGGACATTGTGATTTATGTTTTCAGTGGCACACTCATAGATTTGTTTCTAACAAAACAAAAAAATTAAAAACCTCAGATCATATTCGAAAAAGGAGATTTCACTTCAAATAAAATGATTTGTCTAGTAAAGCTCTAGTAAATATAATAACTATCAAAATAGACAAACTCTAAAATTCAGATGTTACTTGTATTAAAGCAAGTCGTTTTGGTGCCCAAACTCTCCTTATAAAGAAAGTAAAAATAAGAGTCCTGTCTGCAACAATATGTTCCGTAAAAACTTTTAGCTAGTTTCCATGGCAGTTTTAAGCTATTTTATTGAGGTATTATAGATGCTCATTGAAACAAACATGTTTCAAATATATAAAATAGTAAGATTTCACAAAGATTTGCACCTGTGAAACTATAAAAAATTGTAGAAAATGGACACACCATTGATTACTTCCTGATGTACTTGCTAATGTGTAATCATTACTGCTTCATTTCCACACAAGGGTGACCATTCTTTACTTTTGACATGTGGCAGGGGTCACTTTGATAATGCAAAGGGGTTTTTGGTTTGAAGATATATGAGTGGTACCAGGGATTGAATTGACACCACTCCATCAGTACCTGGAATATGTTTAAAGGGACATTTTGTTCTTTTTGGTATGTGTCCTAACCACAGTAATATTTACCAACTCCTTACTATTATAATTATTAATATATAGCGGGTTTTAGCTATACCTTTTATCTAATAAATCACAAATTTTCTTTTCTAGCTTGTGATTTGTGCTTTCATCTTTCAAAGAGAAGAAATTGATTTTTGATAGGCAAGTCACAAAATTGCTAAAAGTTGCTTTGGGTAATGTATTCATTTTTACTTAATTTAAGATCACAAAACTATTTCCCTTATTTTAATTTTAGATGCTTCATAATTTAGTTTTTAAATTTAGGACTGGAATCCCCAAAATTCCCCAATTTTTATATGTTATAATACATAAATCCAAGATATTTTTTGCTTTTGCATGCAAATAGTTAAATATACTACCATAATTTGTCACAGAAGGGGTTAGTAGCCCAACATGCAGAGAAAACTCCTTGATAATTGGTTTTACTTTGAAAGGGTAGAAGTTGCTTTTTTTTCTATAAATATGCGGCTTATTTGTAACAGTAGGATGTGTACTTGGAGAAGCCAAAATCCTATTCAAAGTGTTATACAGATACAGCATAATAACTACAACAAAATTCCAATGCCAGTTTTTAAGGAACCAGAGCAAAAATTACTATAATTTGTTGGAATTACAAAATTTTACAAACACAAATTTCTGTGATATGATTTATATTCCATAAAATTGACAAAATAAATGATAGTAATATGGATTCCTGGAGATACTGATCATCAGTTAGCATAATTTTTTGAAATTTTCATCACACCCCAAGAGAAATCATGCTATCAAGAGTAATATCTTTTCATTCATTTTCCCTCAATATTTTTAGCTCTAGGCAAGCATAGAGATTGAGAATGTAGTGAACAACATGACAGTAGAGCAAACATGACAGGACTCCCAATCTATAACTCTTGAATTCTAGATAATTAATTACTTAGTCCAATAGCAAATTAAACAACAAATGCGTAGTTAAAACTGCTAATGGTCTTCTAAGAAAAAGCATAATTTCAAAGAAAATATAGTATTTAAAATGTGTCACCAAATAAAGGGAAAATGGATGTAACAAAATTTTATCTAAGCAAGTGGGTCAAAAGCAGCATAGAAAAATATATGAAATCTGCAAAAACTTTGAATTTGTGAGAAATGGAAAGCAAAATTTGTCTGGAATATTGGAGAAACTAACAGAGTGTTTTGAACAATGTGTTGTGCTAGTCTCAATATCATCTCTATAAGACTATCATAACACATTGTGCAAAACACTCTGTTAGTTTCCTAGTAGATTGGATATTGTAGAAGGATCTGTGAGAGATAAAAGATTCAAGAATATCTCATTTTCTGAGCTGAAGAGATAGCACAGTGGTAGAGTGTTTGCCTTGCACACAACAGACACAGGAATCCCATCTGGTCCCCCAGAGCCTGCCAGGAGAGATTTTTTAACTCTTTTTTTATATCTTTATTTAAACATCATGATTACAAACGTGACTGTAGTTGAGTTTTGGTCACAAAGAGAACACCCCCCTTCACAAGTGCAACATTCCCAAGATCAATTCACTCCATATTCTCCACCCACACCCTCTGCCTGTATTCAACACAGGCATTCTGCTTCTCTCAATCATTAACATTGCCATAGTAGTTGTGAGTGTTCTAACTGCACTCACCTCTCCTTGAGGTGAGCTTCATATGGATATACCCTAGGTACACAAAAACAAAATACAAAAATCCCTTCCTCACACCTATATTCATTGCAGCACTATTTACAATAGTCAGAATCTGAAAACAACCAAGATGCTCTTGAACAGATAAATGGCTAAACTGTGGTATATATACACATGGAATATTATGCAACCATCAGGAGAGATGATGTCATGAAATTTTCCTATACATGGATGGACATGGAACCTATTATCCTAAGTGAAATAAGTCAGAGGGGACACACAGAATAGACTCACTTATCTGTGATTTCTAAGAAAAATAAAAAAGACATTATTGTAATAATGCCTAGAGATGAGGCCCAGAAGGAGACATTTTTGAATGGAGAGCGAGGAGTAACCCCTGAGTACTGCCAGGTGTTATTCCCCCCAAAAAGAGAATATCTCATTTTCTGAGACCTTTATTCACTGCTGGTGGTGGGAATATTGACTAGCAAACAATATGTACAAACTGTTTCTGGAAAATAATATTAATATTGTTATAAAGTATTGGAATTGAGATTCTGTTTGACCCAGCAAATTCATTTCTTGGAATATACTCCCAAGAGTACAAAACCAAAAACAAAATGAAAAGACATTTTTACCTCTATGTTCTTTGAGACACTATTCACAATAGTAAAAATCTGGAAATAACTCAAGTGTTTAAGAATAAATTACTGGTCAAAGAGACAACAGTACGTAGACACAATAAACTATTGCTGCCTTAATAGAATATGAAGTCATGCAATGTGCTGCTACTTGGAGAGATCTGGAGAGTATCATGCTAAGTGAAGTTAGACATTGACTTAAACTGAATGATCTCATATGTAGGATATAAAAATCATAATGGTGGAATAACCAATATCCAAAGACAGTAGAAATAAAAACATGAAAACTTTACTTAGTAAGATATATGCCATCTGAGGGGACTGAGGGATAAGGAAGGGAGTAAAAATTATTGGTATAGGGAAGTATTGGTTTACAACTTACAACTTGGTTCTATCTAAAACAAAGATCATCCTCAGTTTCTTTATATCTGTTTGTTTACAATTTGGTTTTATACTGATTTAACATGTACCAAGCCAATCTGGGCAGGACTGGCTCACGATAGGCCTTCTGTCCTTACATCCCAAGGGTGGTGTCTACTCAATTAAAACTGCAATCTAGCAGACAGCTCTCTCTCTCTCTGTTTCTCTCTCTCTCTCTCTCCCTCTCTCTCTCCCTCCCTCTCTCTCTCTCTGAACTTGACAGAACAGATTGCTACATGTCCATGCATATTTCACTCTACTTAGTTTGGATTATTTTCTGCGGTGACCCTTGCTCTAGACCCACTTTCCCTTTGTGGAACTATGAAGTTCGGGGCCATTACAAGGAAGCACTCAGCCAGGGGGAGGAGAATATGTGAAAAATTGTGGCAAATCATTATGCATGAAAATTATCAGCAACAGTACTGTAAATCAACGTGTAAAAGGAAAAGGGGGAGGAAAACAGTGCCTCATATAGAAGCAGACTGTTTGGTGAAAGGCAGTGAGGGAGGAGACACATTGGTGGAAGAAAGTGAAACACTGTATGCCTGAAATCCAATAATGAATAATTTTGTAATTTCATGACTAAATTTACATAAAGAAGAAATAAGATAAAAATAAAGTGGAAAATCTTTAAGATGAATACCTGCTTTTAGCTTGCTTATGAAATTGGATAAATGGTGATACAATTCAGTAACCAAGGTGCTTCAGAAATGTTTGTTCAAAATATCATAAATTTACTCTGATATATTGATCTTAACTTTCTCCAAGTAGAAATATAAAATATGCAACTGTATATAATTCTATTAGTAATAACACTGAGTTCTTTACTAGAAAATTAAATTAATTTTTACACGTGTATCTACTTGAGTGCATGTGTGTTTGTGTGTGTACTTCATCAATGCTATGGGGAATAGAGAATCAGGAATCAGACTCAAGTATGATAGGTAAATGGTGTTAATATTAAACTCAAGTTTATAACAATAATATTAAGTGGTGTTGTGTGAACTTAGCGAATTGAATGAGTACATCAGAAAAGGCTCTGTCTATTTGGTCAGCTGTAAAGATAGGAGTTTATGTTATGACCAAAGTAACACTGAAATAATAATAGAAAGAATGGGTGAAAAAGTCAAGATTTTCATCGTCAGAAATTAAGGTAATGGTAGATTTCCTTTAAGATAATGTGAAGTTCCTACTGGGATATAATATATAGATAAATAAATATGATATTTCTAGGTGATATAGGCATATGATTTACCTTAATCTCAACAAAAAACATATCAACGTGCTTGAATTTCAGAAAATTTCGCTTGTTAA
>PVKC010015832.1:0-21216 GCA_004027635.1 Crocidura indochinensis
TTTTTTTTTTTTTTTTTTTTGAGCCAAGATGGCTCACTCCCGCGAGTTCAGAGGACAGCAAAGGAAAGATAAACACAAAGAGAAGACAAACTCACAGATCTTTGTAGTTGGCCACACTAGGCAGGCGTGGATTCGCAGAGATTCCCAGCCTGATGTCACGAGTAGGGAACCTTGCTTTTTCACAGTCCACTTCTGACATTTTGAAGAACCATATGGCATTCTGGAGATCAAACTCAGGTAGGTCAAGTACAAGGCAAGAAGTACCCTACTGGGGGCCAGAAAGATAGCACAGAAGTAGGGTGTTTGCCTTGCATGTGGCTGACCGGGGATGGACCCAGGTTCGATCCTGGTACCCCATATGATCCCCGAACATGCCAGGAGTGATTTGTGAGCACAGATCCAGAAGTAGCCCCTGAGCACTGCAGCATGTGCCCCCTCAAAAGAAGAAGAAGAAGAAGATGATGAGAAGAAGAAGAAGAAGATGATGATGAAGAAGAAGAAGAAGATGAAGTGCCCGACTGATTGTACTATCTCTTAAACCCCAAATAGAATTTATTAGTATTAATTTTTTCATTGAATATGTTTTTGAGAGTATCACACTCAGTGATGCTCAGATATTATTCTTATGGCTCCATACTTTGTAATTACTCCTGACAGTTTTGGGGAACCATATGAGATGCCAGGGATTGAACCCAAGCAAGCACCTTACCCACTATGCAATGACTCTGACCCTTAAATTAAAAAAGGTTTTTAAGGGCTAGGTGGTGGCGCTGGAGGTAAGGTGCCTGCCTTGCCTGCACTAGCCTAGGATGGACCGAGGTTCGATCCCCCAGTTCCCATATGGTCCCCCAAGTCAGGAGCGACTTCTGAGAGCATAGCCAGGCGTAACCCCTGAGTGTCACTGGGTGTGGCCCAAAAACCAAAAACCAAAAAAAAAAAAAGGTTTTTACTTTATTTAAAAAAAAACATCATATAGTTGACCATAATACATTTGTTTCCAGATAAGTGATAGAAAAGTTATTTATAACGAAAAGAAAGCTTTATTAAAGAAAAAAGAGGAAAAAGTACAGTAGCAAGCATATTTGTGAAATAATTGTATCCCCAATGAAGTCATTAACACAATAACAGAAGATTTAGTAAGCTCTTATTGTTAGCAGCTCATTCTGTTAAAGTGGTGTCATCCTCAAGGAATGACAGCATCAAGCAAATGTAGTTGTCCAGAAATTCATAGCACTATTACTGATATTGTGACTTTCAAGTGTATGTACTTAGCTAACTGTCTGGCCTTCTGGAAGAAGGAAGATGGGGCGGGGGGGGGCTCCCACAGTTGCTCAAAAAATCCTGGTGATATTCAACCCCAAAACGATGGACATACTTGAAGTTTTGTCAGATTGGGATCTCCAAAGGAAATCAAATCATAGAGCATAGAGTGGTGGTAAAGCAGGGCCATCCACAAAACAATTATTTGGGTGATGGGTACAGCAGGAATGGCATCTGCAGAGTGGGCGCTTGGACTGCCCTCTCATACCAAGATTGCCAGCTTTCTGCTGCATAGCCAGCATACCCAAGATTTTTTTACTCTTTGGTTTACATCTCATTTGAAAAAAAGAGTGAGTTTATGGAGTTGGTCTGGTACAAACACGGCAATTGCATTTGTTGGCATGGTTATAGCTCTAAACTTAAAACTTTTTCGTTTTTTTATTGATTGGGATACTATAATTAATGATGGCTTTTCTTGCACAAACTTCAGATGCCACACCCTTCACCAATATACTCACCTCCCTCTACCAAGACCCTTTCAAACACACACACACACACACACACACAGTTTTGTGGCTCAATTCTCCTATTGTTTTACTCTAAGATAAAACAAAATATATCTGCTACCACAGGATCACATGTCTTGTATGTACAAGGCCCTAGTCCCAGCCCCATCAACACAAACTCTACTTCCTTCAGCCCTTAGTATCTATGTGGGGAGCCCTGGAGATTCTTGAGCCCAGTAGACCCTACTTACACTACCTTTTGAGGATGAGCTCAGAAGCACCCCACTTGCACAGTTGTGCACCCTGAGCACTACTCTAGAGTACTCCCCTTTCCTATGTAAGTAAACAAATAAATTTTTGAACCTTCTCCTTGGTTTCTAGGTCCATACAGGAGTGTATCCTGCCTCATCTTCTTAAAAACTCGGGTAACCAAGGGTGACCGCACATCTGGGGCTTCTCTGATGGCCAATGGCCCTGGAGGTGAGAACAGAGACTTTCCTGTACCCCACACTCAGCCCTTTTTCCCTGGTGGAACAGAACCAAGGTTTGGGGTGGCCACTTGATGATAAAAGAGAGTTTGTACAAAGACTATAAACCTGAGAAGACAGGAGACTTGTGTGTCCCCCACACATACACCATTTTATCTTCCTTTCAGACTGGAGCTGGGTTTTTGTAGCTGGAAGGGAAAATTAGTTAGAAGTCAAAGTTAGTAACAGTTATGTCTTGAGGCCCTGAGAGCTAGCATCAATGATTCATGGATCATTGAAGGAAGGAACATGTGCCTTAGGATACCATCAGGCAATCCTACTTCTCTAGAATGTGCACCATGACCTTGAAGTGTCCTTCAAAGGACCTGATCTTGACTCTTCTTTAAGGAACAGAAGAGTCCCTGGGCCTGACAAGCTCCCATAAGTATTCTCAGAGAATCTGTTCTTTTTTCCATCCTCAGCCCTTTTATCCACATATAGATCTTCCAGAACATGGCAACAACTATTAGGATTGAGGAACAGGACAAATACCAAGGGCCAAACATGGTTGTAAGACAGGAGAGAAGCAAGACAGTGTTTCTAATGCTCACATATTCATAAGGCCCAAGGTGTACTCTTGCCTCAGACCTGCCAGGCAGGGAAGATCAATTCCCTCTTCCTCCAAATCAAATTTATCACCTCTACTCAGTGCCATTTTGTAAGAGACTGGAGGTCATATGGCCTATGAAGAGTATGGCTCCAAATTCTGCCCAAAAATCACTTTGCCAAAATGTGTGGGTAATTGCTACCCAACCTAATATACCAACAAGTGCTTGTTTGGCATTAGCAGTTGCAATGTCTTACACGGAGCTCGAAGATTTGGCATTCCTCCACTCCCTGCGCACAATGCCAACCCTACCACTTTCTCATGATTCTCTTCACAGGTTCCCTCACCTTCTGGAGACTATCCAATGGCACCAGTGCCCTTGCAAACTTTACTCCTGTAAGTTGGGCAGGTATTTAGCAGAACCTTACACATTGGGGATGGGGAGGTGGGAAGGAGGGGTCTGAACTGACACTAGCCTGGCAAGAGAACCCCACAGCTGTCTGGACAACAAAGCCTCAGCCTTACCTAAATGGAACTGTTCTCTGGCTAGAAGATTAATACAGGCAAAAAAATAATTCTTACTGTAAATGAGATACAGCATTTTATTTGCAATGGCCTAACAGCTAAGTAGATTTGGGAGCCTGGCAGTATGTGAGTATGTGAGTAGATGGGCATATGTGTTTTAAAGATATTCCTGAACATACGTTAGAGATATGGTATATGTATGTATATGTGTGTATATCTTACTGGATCTTGTGCACATGTCTTTCAGTCTAAAAGCAAGGCCCAAGTCAGCAGCATCACAGTGTCAGCAGAAGATGCATTTGCTTACGTGGCTGACCAAGATGGATTTGTGCATGTCTATGACATTCAAGAGTATGCCCTGTGGGGAGCTGAACTTCAGCCTCCCAAGAGTACGCAGAGATTTCTTCATTCACACTTTGATGAACATCAGGCTTCAGTTTTACTTTGCTTTTCTGCCTAGTTCAGTTAAACTGTACCTGTCAGAAGGGAGCTTTCTTAAGAACGTTTAAGAACAGATTTAGAGGAGCCAGAGAGATAGTACGATAGGAAGGGCAATTTTCTTGTACAAGATAAACTCTTATTCAATCCCTAGCACCCCATATGTTTCCTGAGTACTGAAAATTGGAGTGTTCCCTGAACACTGCTGAATGTAGCCCCCCAAAAAATTTATTTAGAGAAAAGTGGTTCTTAGTGATGTTGTTTGTTGTTTGACAAAGATACAGGAAGATGAGCTCACTTATACTCTATATAGACTAGTGTTGCTGTGTGAAAAACAGGTTAGCATTATGTAGCTAAAAGCTTTGAGCCAGAAATCTTATTTCAGATTTGGCTGAAAGAAAAATAAACTTGAGCACAAAGAACACATGAATACATGGTTAATGAGAAGAAAATGGAAAATGAATACCTATCATAAAGAGAACTGATTAAACAAATGATGGGAAAAGACACCAGAATATCATTTAGTCATTCAATAATTGCATATATATTAAAATATACTTAAGGGAAATTGAATAAAAGGTTGAATAAAATATCTAGGCAGCCAAGCAATATATATATTCAGTGTATATATAAATCTGCAAGGCATCGAAGTATTTGGAATAGTAACTGTCTGGAAAGCTATGCATGGGATTTGAACAAGCATTTTCATTTTTTTTTTTTTTGCTTTTGGTTTTTGGGTCATTCCTGGTAGCGCTCAGGGGTTACTCCTGGCTCTGCACTCAGAAATCGCTCCTGGAAGGCTCAGGAGACCATATGGGATGCCAGGATTTGAATCATCATCCATCCTGAATTGGCTGCATGCAAGGCAAACGCCCTACTGCTATGTTATCTCTCTGGTCCCTGAACAAGCATTTTCTGTGTAAAAGATTGTGATAGGTTTTGTTTTATTTCTTGTAAAAATTCTGTTTTCTAACTTTTCTGCACACATAATGCTTTGATCCTAGTAAAACTACATTTAAAAATTTATGGCATTTTCTGGTTAAACCATTGGAAATACAGGTGGATACAAATTCTAAATTGACCTGGGAAATTTAAATTTTATTCTTTCACATATAAAGTGTGTTGTAGGAGTGAAGAATACATGTGGTTTATTTTGTTTAGATCACTAGACTAACATCATTCACTTCTCTGACTCCTTGTGATCCATCTCACAGATTATAATGAAACCTTAATAAATGTATGTAAAGTTTTTTCACATGGAAATTATACAAGCATTTGATATAATAAAACTTGTTAGCTTGATACAATTTTAGAATATGCTAAGGCATTTTAATATTGGCATTAAAAGTACTCATGTTGGGCCCGGAGAGATAGCACAGTGGCGTTTGCCTTGCAAGCAGCCGATCCAGGACCAAAGGTGGTTGGTTCGAATCCCGATGTTCTATATGGTCCCCCGTGCCTGCCAGGAGCTGTTTCTTTGCAGACTGCCAGGAGTAACCCTGAGCACTGCCAGGTGTGGCCCAAAAACCAAAAACCAAAAAAAAAAAAAAAAAAGTACTCATGTTCATAAAAAATAAAACAAGCAGTACTAATGGAGGATGAAAAGCAACAATTTCTCTGATCTCCTCTACCACCTAACTTCCTCTTTCTGAGTCCTGCTAATACTGATAACACATTTGAATGTACTTTCAAAAAGTTTATATAAGTTATATGTCCCCATAATTAAGCTTATACAAAGGCACATAAACACAATATATAATTTTCAAGCCTTGTTTTCATAAACATTCTTAACTGACTTAGCTCTACTTAGTCTATATAAATGTCTCATCTTCCACTAAGTACAATTTTGTGAAGACCAAAAGTTAGAGGTAGAGATACACATATTTCCCTTTAGTTACCTTTTCTGACCCACCATAGAAACTTAAGAATCATTTTAGAGAAATCTGAATTTGTAAGTAGGAATGATCTGCCTTGCAATTGTCTTAACTGCAGGTACTGAAAGTATAGGCTCTATTTTAAAGCTTTTTATGATTGGGGCTAGAGTGATAGCACAGCATATAGAGTATTTACCTTGCATAAATGACTCTAGCTCAATCTTCAGCATCCCATATGGTCCCCCAAGTACTGCCAGGATGATCTCTAAGCCAGAAGTGATCTCTGAGCATAGCTGGGTATGGGGCAAAACCAAACAAACAGAAAAGCATTTTTGATTCCTTACTAACTCCTAAATTCTTAGCATAACTTAAGCTTTGAAGTGGCAGCAAGCAGCATGCATACATCTTAGTTGCTATGTTTGGATCTGATATGAGCTCTCACATGCAATAGGTGCTCCAAGAAGACTAATCAATTGATGTGCAAGATTCATGACTTGCACACTCTTTCACTGCTGACACTCTTTCAATCTGGTTGTAGGCCCATAGTGACTAATGCCACCAAGTACTCAGATGTGTTCTTTCCTTTAAAATAGATGTGACTTTCTGGCGGGCCCATATCAACACAGTGACAAGGTGAGTACCTCTCATTTTAGAGTTCAAGAACATATGGGGCTGTGCGGTGGCGCTGGAGGTAAGGTGCCTGCCTTGCCTGCGCTAGCCTAGGATGGACCGTAGTTCGATCCCCTGATTTCCCATATGGTCCCCCAAGCCAGGAGCGACTTCTGAGTGCATAGCCAGGAGTAACCCCTGAGCGTCACTGGGTGTGGTTCAAAAACCAAAAAAAAAAAAAAAAAGAACATATAAGAGAGCTATGATACTGTCCACCTTCAAATCAATCCTTCCAAAAACCTTCTGAATAAGCCAATAGGCAGTGTTATAATTCTGTAGTTGCTGAAATGGAGACTATACATTTCTTGCACAGAATGTTTTTCTTAGAAGAAAATGTTTTCCTCACATTGGCCTATTTTAGGGTGTGTTGGAAAGTCTGATAAGTTCAGAGTTATTTTCACTGAAGTCAAAATGGTAATTTTGACTGAGGGCAGCACCTGACTTTGCATCAATGTCTTTCCAATCTCTTCATCTTTCTTGTCAACCCATCATATATAAGATGGTTTCCAGGGTATCTTACTTGATATCCTGTAGCCGAACCTGGGGTTTATAGAGGGAGTGTTTCTGAAGTGTTTCAGAAATCATTCAGGAGACTTACCTGGCTCTCTACATCCATTTTAATTAGCAGGGTATTATCATACCCAACACAGTTTTTTTATTTTTCCATGCCAGAGTCACATCAGAACATCTCCCATCTCATTTTCCCCCTCAGTTTGGAGCTGGTAGAGGAGAAGTTTCTGTTGTCAGCATCCCTGGATCACACTGTCCGTTTGTGGAGCATCACTGGAGAATACATAGGTGAATATTTTCCCTCCATCCTAAGTCAGTAGCCTCTGCTGGTGCCACCACTGAATGTTAAATTAATTTTTTTCAGTAAGGTGTCTTGTTATGCTCAGGTTGATATCACAACATGCCAAAATCTGGGCAGCTTTATCAACAAAATTGTATTTTAGTTCCGAGAGTGTGATCAAAGGCCATTCTTTCTGGCCTGCAGATGACTACCATCAAACAGTAGATGACACTCTGGTGTTACTTCTGATATGGACTCTATTGTATCTTACTTGCACAAGGTTCTTATCACCAATTACAGATTCATGTGGGGGTGGAGTTTTAATATAGGATAAGGAGAGAGATTTAAGTCCAAGCCTTCAAGTTATCTGTGACAAATAGTAAAGTGAAGAGTATTTAATTTGTAAATTAAAACTTAGCTGGACAGAAGGCAGAATTTTTGGTTAGGAACTGCGCAGTTACAGGGTCCTGCCCTGGAGGATTAACTCAGTCTGGGCTGCAAAAAGAAATTGGGGAAGGACTAACCTGGATGGACTATAGTGATCAAATGAACCCATTGTAGTACTCAGAGATCCTTATCACCTGCTTTCACAGGTTATCTCACTCTTGTTCAGGGGTCTCAAACTCAATTTACCTGGGGGGCCACAGGAGACAAAGTCAGGGTGATCCTTGAGTGCAAAGTCAGTAATAAGCTTTGAACATTGGGGGATGTGACCCAAACAACTAAAACAACACAAAACAAAAAAAGATTCCTCTAGGGCAGGGCCACAAAATGTTGTACAGAGGGCCACAAATGGCCCGCAAGCCACGAGTTTGAGACCCCCTGCTCTAGTTGATTCTCCTATTTTGAATTTATTCATACTAGTTTCATATTATTATTTAGTAATTTATGCAGCCATGTGATAGACTTATACAGAACCAACTATCAAGGAATATTTTTGTTTTCTTCTCTCTTTCATATTATTTTCTATCTTGTCTTCCTGTCTTCTTTTCCTTCCTTCCTTCTTCCTTCCTTCCTTTTTCCTTCCTTCCTTCTTCCTTCCTTCCTATCTTCCTTTCCTTTTTTCTGTGTTGAAGATCAAAAAGGCAGGTGCTCTATCACTGAATCATACTCCTGACCCTGAAATTGTTTCAGATAGAACTTCAAAATCAAAATTAAATCTGATTGTGCTGACCTAGAAAAGATTCCAAAGACCCCATCTTAGCTATAGGAAAAGGTTTATTTTCGTGCCATACTCATTATTTATTGATTTGTCTCTTTTCTTCCAGGAACCTTTGGGCAGAGTAACTCCTGGGATATTTTTACTCCTGACTCCTGGAGCCGTTCCAGACTGCCCTGTGAAATTTTGACAGCTCCCGAGAGCAAGCCTGTTGAGCCAATGCTAGAAGAAGTTCCTCCTCTATGCACTGGAAAAGAGAATGGAGAGAAGATAGTGCAGGGGAAATCCAGGGCTACCGTGAGTCTTCAAACATCCAGGTTACCTCTACTGTTCTGTAGCTTCCAGGAAGATCAGCTTGGTATACAAATAGGAGTTTGAAGGAGTCAAGTCGTGAGTCAAACAAGTAAATATGGGAGGAGTTAAAGCATGGCCAAGATCTGTGCAGTGGTTGGATCTTACCACCCAGGCATTTGGCTTTGTGCTTTTGATCAACCAAAAAGTCTATTTATTGTTCATAACCTTGGGACAAAACTTACAGCTATCATGTCCAAGAGAGACACACACTGAATGCTCAACCTATAGCTCATATTCATCACAAAAAACTACCCTAGCAAATTGGATTTCTTTTCAGTGAGTGCAAGGAAGGAATTATAGGTTTTGTGCCCAAGTGTGTGAAAGTTCAAATCAGAGCAGAGATTTTCAAAAGGCCCTGGTCGATGCAACCTTGATTTAGAGCTCGCAAAAGATATGGATTTCCAAGAAATGTTTTACCTTTAATAAATTGAAAAAGAAGGTCGTTTCATGAGCTGTTGCTCCCTGGCTATGTTACAATTCAAAAAGCAGGACACCTGCTCAGCAGGCAAAATAATGTATCTGAGTTTTTTCTTTGGCAGCCTCCTAGAATACTGATCATATGCACAACCTCGCCCCCAATTTCTGAGCAGAGATTCACACGTGTTCAGAGAAGAAACAAAGGAGTGGGCAAGCACAGAGAATGGGAACCTTCTGTCCTGTTGGAAGCCCCTCACACTCACATGTGTTCTCCTAAATGTTGCCAAGGTTATGAATAAGTACTCTGAGGAGCTTGGGAGTACAAAACAAATATCCCAACCCATGGAGAATATATAATAATTTCCATGTGCATTTGACATAGTGAAAATAAATGAGCTCATTAATTTTGATAGGCCTATAGTTTGGAAAACAACAGCCTAGGAGGAAGGAAAGGATCCCATGGGGAAATGTGCTGCCCATGTGCACAGAATCCTGGGATAGACACACTGCTCCAGGATGGACTACAGAGAAGTCAGATGATACATTCATGTGTAGGAAGAAAGGAGCAGATGCCATCAGGCAAAATCAGAAGCCAGAAGAAGATGAAGGCAAAAAAAGAAAGGGCAAGGGAAAATAGAAGGGAAAAGTAGGAAGGAGAAAGAGAGGATAGAATAAGGGAAGAGGAGAGCAAGGAGGATAGGAAGATAGGAAGGATAGGATAGGATAGGATAGGAAGAGAAGGGGGGAAGTAAGAAAAGCATGAGATAGATGAAGGGGAAAGAGTCATATTGTGGAGAAGAGCAGGAGGAGAGGAGAACTAGAAGGAAGAGAGGAGAGAAAAGAGAAGAGAGGAAGGGTGAAGACAAAAAGAAATAGGAGCAGAAGAGGAAGAATGGATGATGAATTGGATACTTAATTCAACAAAATGTCATAGCTTCCATGAGGTTTGCTATATTAGGCTGAAGGAAGGCAAGACAAGCCTCCAGAGAAACCCAATCTTGTGTAAGGAAACCAAAAGCTCAATGGATACTTGGGATAGTGTCCTCACTATCTGATAGAATCAGTCAGCCTGGATCTTTTACCAATACAGAAATTTCATGTAACTGACGGTAATTCATGTTCCCTGTCGCCAGTGTAACTGGGGATCCCATTTTTCACTTTCCTCCTCTCCTTTCAGTTTGAGAAGATATCTAACCTTCCAGAAGATGCCACAGTCATGGTGGAAGCTGAAAGGAAAGAAGATCCATACTCACACAGCTTGTCTACATTATCTTACAGTGGCAGGTTAGCATGAAAGAACCACCCTGAAGTTTGGGGTGAGGACTCTTTTAGGATAAATCACCTTTCCAAACTAAGGTGCCAGACCACCCTGTCACCTACAGGGATGTCCTGTGACCAAGTCCCCCTATCCCCAACTATCAGTTATAAATAGGTCCCAATTCAAACCTCACCAGTTTAATGTCCTACCCACATGATGCAGGACACTCTAAAGTAGTTCCCATACCCTCACTTCCCCTTTTTTGTCTCATCTTTGCATGTGGTCAGGGGTCACCTTTGATTCTGTGTCTGTCTCCTCCTTTGGGACTGATACAGCTGACACAAGGTTCCTTGAGGTAGGTGGACCAGCTATTCTCTACAGAGCCCTGTGTAGCCACTCTGACTCATGATGGGGTAGGAGAAAGACCAAGGAATTTCCAAGGTCAGCAAAACCTGGGTACCACAAATACTCTATCCCTGAGTCTCTTTATATCAGACATGATTGGCTTCTACATAGAAATTATGATGAAATTATGATGAAGGCAGGTGAGCAAATGTCCCAGGCTACCCAGGATCCACAGCAGTCTTCTTGGGTCTCTGTTATTAAGAGGTCTAGGAGAAAACCCCTCTGTTACTTGATACTACCCTTATCATGTGGGTTAATCTAAACCATGGGGTCAGGCATCACCCCAATCTTCTCAGTCCCTTAGTGTCCCATGTCCTGGTAATTAAGACCCCCTCCCTCCATGGCAGTGTTCCTCCATCTGAGCTTTAGGATTCTCTACTCTTGGTCACTCTGGTGACACATAGCTTCTGGGATTCCATTCTCATTCCTGTGTCACAAAGAAACAGAAAAATGGGGATCTACACTTGGCAGATAAGTTCTCACTAAAAACTTATTTCTGGGATCCCATACTTCTGCTTGCATCTTATTTCATTTCTCAGAACTTAATCTCAAAGCTACTCTCAACATCAAGAGATGGCTGATGGCTGTGCAGTGATGAAGGGAGGGAAATTTGAGGGTATATGAAAGTAGCTAATCAAGGAATAACCCCTGAGCACTGCCAGGTGTGACCCAAAATCCAAAAAAAAAAGGAGAAGAAGAAGAAAGTAGCTAATCAAAGAGTAAAATTCTTGAGACAGTGTCAGGACCAGAGGTTGTCACACGTGGAAGCACCATCCATCATTTATGGGTCATACCAGAAAATATCTGAAAGGCAGGAATTCAAGCTAAGAGCTTGATTCAAGAAAGCAATCGACTTAGAAGATAATTTGGATCTGAAAATTAACAACAGGGCTGTTTTGGAAAACAGTGTGATCTGTTCAATGTTAAAAACATTTAAATCTACTGATTGCAGGCCAAAGATAAAGTTTCATGGATGAAGTGAGTGCTTTGTATGCAGGATGCTCAGATTTGAGCCCCACAAAGCACAGAACCACGAATCCATTTTTCTCCCATAGAGATAATGCAATTTTTATGTGCTTGCCTTTTTTTTGTTTTCAAATTTTGGGTCACAACCTCTGATAATCAGGAGTTACACCTGTCTCTGAACTCAGGAATTGCTCCGGCAGTACTTAAATAATCAAATGGGATGCTGGTCTTGCATGTAGATGCCTTGCATGTGGCAGGTGCTGGTTCAGTCCCTGGAACCATATATAATCTCCTGAACACCACCAGAAAATTTTGAGCACAGAGCCAGGAATAGTCTCTTAGGACCAACAACTATTACTCCCAAATCCCCTCCAAAATGAAGAAATAAATATAGAATAAAACTTCCTATTTGTACCCCTGGAGATCTCCCAGATATTTCTGGAATCCAAATAGATGGTGAATGTGAATTATGGGGATGTCGAAGACAAGAGTGAGTGGTTCCTCTGTCTCGAGGCCTATGAGGGCAACAGCCTCTGCATCTTCCTCAGTATATCTTACTTCATCAGCTCTCACAGAGCCTGCTGAGGGGACTTAGCTCTTTCATCAGAGCTGCAGATCACGTCGGCTCAGCAGTTAAGCGCTCACACTGGGCCATCAGATAACACACAATTTCTGCCTGTAGTTCTAGGGTCACAGATCAGAGTGCCACACAATTCTGGATAAGGGTCTTCCTCCAGACTTAAGGAGCAGAAATGAGATGACTGTTTCTCTGTCTTCACAGTGTGCAGAGATGATGATCTTTAAGCTGACTTATTTGACCTTATTTGGCCTATAAAATGTTTTTAGAAAAAAAACCACTCATTCATTTTCCCATAATATATTAGGTTGGGCCTTACATGCAGTTGAACCAGGTTCCATTTCTGGTATCTTATGTAATCACCAAAGCCCACCAAGAATAAGTCCTGAGTATAGAGCCAAGACTAAGCCCTGAGTACCTTCAGATATGCCCCCACAAAAAAGCAAGACATTTTACATTTTTATACTATGTAATTTACAAAATTGTTACTAATGGGAGTTCATACATAAAATATTTCAGCACCACACTCTCCACCAAAGTGTCCACTTCCCTCCACCATGATCTAAGTGTTATTTCTATCCCAGGTGGCAAGCTGCCTAGCGAAGACCAATTCTCAGTTTCTGTTGCCATCTTTTATTTCCTTATTATGCTTCTTTATAAGTAATATATGAGAAATTATTCTTGTCTGATACTCTCCTTCTGCCTAACTTCATTGAACATGACACTCTCTAGATCCAGCCCCATAGAGGCAAAGTACATGGTTCTTCAAGTAATTAGAAATTACTCCTGATAGGCTATGTAGGGGGACCATATGGGATGTCTGGGATCAAACCAAGGTCAGCTGTGTGCAAGGCAAACACCCTACTCACTGTGTTATCACTCTGGCCCCATGCTTTCATTTCTTCTTATAGACAAGTAGTATTCCATTGTGTATATCTATCATGGTTTCTTTCAACTCTTCTCAATACTTAGACGGTTTCTAGCTTTTAGCTATTGTAAATACTGCTGCAACAAACATTAGAGTAAAATGCTTTTTATGAATAGAATTTTGGGGATCTTGAGATAGAGACCAAAAAATGAAATTTCTGGGTCTTGTAGAAGCTCAATTCTTAGCTTTATATTTTTTAGAAGTATCCATATTGTGTTCCCAAAGACTGGACTAATCTAAGTCTTGTCAGCAGTAAATAAGGGTTCTTTTTCCCCATGTCCATGCAAACAGGGTTGCTTTTGCTTTTTATTTTGCTTTGAGGAGTCCCCAAGGGTACTCAGGAGAACTAGGGACTTCATGGCGACTCTTAGGAGAGGTGCAATAGAAAGGTTAAGGGAAGTGGTATTGCTCTGACCTTATGGTGCTGAGAATTACGAACCCATCCCCTTGGCAGCTCCAGAACTGTACTTTGAGATGCTAGGGGATTCAGGGACCACACCAGCAGTGCCTGGGAAATCAGGTGTTGCTGGGAATCTAACCTGGATCTGGCACATGTGAGGTATTACAGTAACTGCTATACTATTCCCTTCCTGAGTGAACAAGCAGAAAATGCTCCCACTTATAGACAAGTCTACTATCCTCTCCTGGATTGTTCCAATTCTCCTGAAGGAGAAGGGTTTCACCCTCTTGAGGAAACACAGATAAAGCCTCTCATCCTATCTCAAGAAACCCACCCTTACTGCCTCATATACCTGGATTGCCCACTAAAAATCCACCTCAAATATCATATTGTCTATAGGATTCCAGCTTAAAGTTTAGGACAATGCAATTTAATCCATAAGACTAAAACTATTGGGATATGTGAAATATTCAAAAGCTTCCCCGCAGCCTAAATGACTCTGGGGCACATAGGAGGAAGCAGTCTTTGGGAGAGGCACGTTTGCATATGTGTGCATGTACAGCAGCTTTTACCCAGGCACGTGGAGGCTGCTAAGAGGTGCCCTTGATTATTCACCTCACCTTTCTAGCCAAATGGGGGAAAATGTGAAGTGAAACGTGTGATTCAGGGAAGAAAGAGACTGAAGGGCAGCTGCTTACTAGAGCGTTCCCTCAATGTGCTTTCCTCAATGTACTGGTCCAATACTTGCTGTGGTCATTGATTTAATTTCAAAATTTATATATGTGGGGGGATGGAGCCATATAGTACAGTGGAAAGGGTGCTTCTTTGCATGCAGTCAAACTGAGTTCAATCTTTGGCATACCATAAGACTCCCTGAGACACTGCCAGGAGTTTCCTGAGTACAGAGCTAGAAGTCTGTACTTCTAAACATAAACAAAAAAATAAATTATATATTTTGTAAGATGGGCAATTTCTGAAATAATGCATATATCTGTAAACATCTTTCAGTTTGCAGGAATAGAAATGTGCTTTCATTCTCTAATTATTTGGTGTACAGTTAAAATTTTATCTCAAGTAAGAGACCTACTTGGAAACTGTCTTCCAAAACCAGTATCTATAAATTTCAGTTTCTGCTTTTTTTCTCCCCACAGGGTGTGTGGGAAGGGGGGTGGGGAACACTCAACAGTGTTGGAGTAGTACACATGGTAACACGGATGGAATGAAGTGTTCATACATACAAATACACATTCCAATCCTTAGGGCATCTCACCAGATCTTCTCTTTAAGTAGAGCAAAGCCTTTTGAAAAGCAATGTGAGTACCTCTGTATTGCTATTGTTTTCCTCATGCTTTGATGGTTGTTCAGTTCTATTTGATTCCATATCACCATTCATCTAGTCTTTTCCTAGTCTTCATCTTAGTTTTCACAGATTTACTTGTTTCACACTAAATTCCTTGACATTCATTTACTTTCCGTTATTGAAAAATGACAGTAAAATGTTCAGCTGGCATAAAAGGGTTCAAGAACAGATGATTCTCAACCCCTCAGTTATCTACCAGCATAAACATTTAGAAGAGCTTGGTACAGTGGTCAGGGGTCCCAGCTTTGGGGGTTCTATGAGCAACTATAAATTAATCGGCTCCCCCAGGACAACTAGCTAGTAAATCAGAGAACAGAGAGTGGAAACACAGGGAAAACAGCGATGAGTGTACCATCACTCACCCACATTCACTCTGCAAGCAAACTCACCCACATTACGTGGAGGTGGAAGGCAGCCTCCTCAAACAGTGATCTCTCACTCAGCATATAAAGTGTGGGCCTGCTCTTCTCCACCCAACCCACTCTGGAAATGGGGATTGTTATTGACATTTAGGTAGAGAATTACTAAGCACCCCTGGTTTCATTTGAGCAACAGTCCTGGAAATGTGTTCTTTGTTTTCTCCACTAGAGAACAGGAAGAATCTGCTGGGCACTGGACAGGCAGGAGTAAGTTTCCAGGATTCGAGAGCTCTGACAATGAACAGGCCCCAAATACAGTTGGGATTTCTTTCTCTTTCTTTCCTTTTTTTCAGAGTTTGGGGCCATACATGTAGTGCTCAGGGCTTATATCTGGTTCTGTGCTAAGGATTATTTCTGGCAGGCCTCAAGGACATGACCTCAGGGATGACACCAGGATGGGCTAAGTACTAGGCAAATGCTTTAACCCCTGCATTATTTGAGCTGAGAAGGACTTTTGGTGGGCGGGCTTCATGATTTCTGACTCTATGATTTCTGGGCTCTAGGAAGGAAGGAAAAGGCTTTAACATGCTTCAAACTCTAGGAGTTCTTGGCAATGGATAAATTTTTCAGGAGCCAAGAACCTCCCCCCCAATGCAATCTTGTGGCAAATGTTATATGTCCTTTAGTATAATTGGAAATTAATGAGGTGAATAAGTAGAGGGAGGAGCAAAGGAAGAGAGGGAGAGAAAGGAGAGAAAGCGGGGTGCAGTCATGAGGTAAGACCTCTATTGGAGAGTGGAGACCATCTAGGAACCATGGTTACTTCCATATACCTAAAGAGGATTGGAGAGGGAGTTGACAATGATGGGACTCAGAGGAAAGAAACTTGATGAGTGAAGTTGACCACTGTAAGGTTCAGAAATAAATGTGAGGAAAGAGTAGATGGCAGAGCATCAAGTGAACAGATCAATTCATCTCTGCTCTTATGAGGAACAATGTGGCTGTTTAGAGGAACTATGTTTCAGCAGAAGCCACAGGGAGCACTCAGCTGTCCAGAGTCTGCTCATTCACTGTCCTTTCCCTCCAGGGCGCTGCTGGAATGGAACCGTCCTTCCCCAAGATCATCTGAGCCCACATGGCCCAGCATTTACCAGACCCTCCAGTGCCATGAACTCGCCTGTGTGTCCACGCTTCGAAAGAAACCAAATTTATCTGTACTTGATTCAGATTTGTTTACTTTCAATATTTTGACACAGGAAAAAGAAGAAAGTGAAACTACCGGAACAGAGAGCTGATGGGAAATCAGGTTCCCTGTGTGAGTTCTGGAGCACTAGTTTCTGTCACCTCTCGGCCAATTCTTTTAGGTTAATCAGCAGCTCCCATTGAGATTTGACTAAAGGGTCCACAAAAAAGAATAAAGCAAAGAACTAAAGCAGACAGATAGATGGGGTGGGTGGGCAACAATGGGAGAGCTGGAAATGAGTTCTTGAGAAGTAATAGAATTAAGATGGGATTTAAAGAAGTCACTGTCACCCTAAAGAGGTCCAAAAGTGCTATGACCAGACTCACTTTATGGACATAGGAACTAAAACCTAACCAGACTCTAGTGCCAGGACAGACCCAGAGAAGGCAGAACCTCACCTCCTTCCAAAGAGAAACTCCAGCAGGAACAAAGTGTTGTGATAAGGACATAAAGGTGGACACCAAAGACTTCAGACTCTTCCTCTTAACAACACCATAGCAGCAGACTCTTATCTAGGTAGAAAGCCTCATGTGGGCGCAGCTTGGGAGAAAAATCTATGAAACTTCTGCAAGGCAAACAGAGAATCTTCCCAGTGGAGATGAGGGAGTTTCCACCTCCACTCTCAGTTTTCTTCTCTGTCTTTCTCTGTCTCTCTCTTTCTCTCCTTGGTTATAATTTCTAAATAAAACTATTTCACTATTTGTCTTCTCCTGAAATTCTTTTCTCTGAAGAAAGACAATGAAACTAAAAGGCTGCACTAGGATTTGACAGATTTTCCTTTTTCTGCATAGAGCAATTCCCTGCTCCAGTCCGAGTCCATGACTTCCTGAAAAATCAAGTGGCAGGTATCACTTCTCACACCAGGCAAAACAAGTAGAACCCAGGTGCAGTTTGATGACTGCCTTCTGTGGCTGGTGAGATGTAAAGTCTATACCATATAGTTGCTCATTGCAGATTCTCATCAGTCCTAGATTTCCCCAGGCACTTCCTGGGGTAACTGAAGTGGTAGAGAGGGAAGTGGTGGAAGTGGAGTGGCTGAGGCAGGACTGGGTGCCCATCATGCATTCTGTATTGCATCAAAGAGTTCAACATGAAGTTTAACTCTTCCAGACTGGGTAGCAGCTGGTGCACTTATTCTGGGTGCCTTTGAGAGTAGCCCCAGCCTTCCCTGACTTCCCTGCTGCTGCTTCTACTGCTGCTGCTACTACTGCTAAGGCCCCTCCAATACTGGCCTTGTGACTTTGGGCTCTCTTAAACCACAACTCCTGGGTCCTCACTGGGTTCTCTCTTGCCCTATTCACCATGTCTTCTTCCCCATGGATCTGATATTCCACTGGGATCTATTTCCAGTAGTTTCTTGCAGGAGATATTGCCCTGCTATCGGGTGGCATAATATGATACTAACACATATTTTAAGCAATGTGATTTACAAACTGTTACTGGTATGCTTTTATACATACAAATCCTAGCACCACACTCTCCATGAGTGTCCAGCTCCCCAGGTATATAGGACAGTGAATGAGCAGATTATTGCAGTGTTCACCCCCCCCTCCACCGTGATTTCAGTGTCCTCACCCCCAACCCAATCCCATTATCCCCTATGTTGTTTCCTTTGTACCATCTGCTTTTCTCTATGTTTCTTTATATCCCACATCTGAGAAATATCAACTTTTGTCCGCCCTCTCCTCTGACTAACTTCACTCAGCATGATAGTCTCCAGATTTCAAAACAGTGACAAATTTAATGATTTCATCTTTTCTTATAATCAAGTAATAGTAAATTGTGTATATGTACCATAGTTTATGCATTGCAAAAGAAACAATGATCAGAATAAAAAGGCACCTCATAAACTAGGAGACGATATTTGCCCATTACTCGTTGTATAAAGGGTCAGTATTCAATATATATGACAATGGCAGAATATTACAAGAAAAAACAATCTCATAAAAAAAATGGGGTGCAGAGAGAAAGATCAACAGAAACTTCTTCAAATAATACATAAAGATGGCCTAAAGGTATATGTAAAATGTTCTACATTACTAACCACCAAGGAAATGCAAATCAAAACAATGAGGATCTCATACCAATTACATTAGTATACATCACAAAGAATATGAATAGCTATTATTGATGTGGATATGGGGTAGAATTGCTGGTAGAAATGCTGACTGGGGGGCTGGAGAGATAGCACAGCAGTAGGGCATTTGCCTTATGTGCAGACTATCCAGGACAGACAGTGGTTTGAATCCCAGCATTCTCAGAGCCTACCAGGAGTGACTTCTGAACACAGAGTCAGGAGTAACCTCTGAGTGCTGCTAGGTGTGACCCAAAAACCAAAAATCAAAAAAAAAAAAAAAGGAAATGTTGACTGGTCTAATCTTATTGGAAGACAATATGCAATATGGACACTACTCAAAAAATTAGAAATCAGACCGCCGTAAGACCCACTTTTTAGCAGGTACCCCAGGAGTCCAAAAACTACTCAAAAAGAAATTTGCAATTTCTGTGTTCATTATAGCACTATTCACAAGAATTAAAATCTGGAAACAACCCAAATGTTCAATAATAGATGGCTGGCTGACACTTTTCTTAGTAAACACCCAGAAAGTTGACCTCTGCCTCTGGCCAGTGCTTACTACTGTTCCCTAATCTGTAAAACCTGTGGAATAGTTAAGCAAAATGGAAAATTATGGCTTTCTAGAATCAAGAGAAAGCTATGACCAAGAACTTTTCTTTCTCCCGTTTATTGTTTTTTTTTTAACTTTAAATTATTTATTTATTTTTTATTATGAGAACAGAGATGCAAAGAAAGAGGAAAGGGTAAAGTTACAATGGAAGGACAATCACACATAAACAGAATTCTCAGTAGTCCCATCGATGAAATCCCAGTCTTGAACTTTCAGCAATGAACAAGAAAAACAAAACAGAGTCCATGTACAATTACTTTGTCCCCCAAATCTCCAGATTGTAGTACATACTATTTGTTAGTAGCACATAATATAATCTAAAGACATAAGACTTAGGTTACTCCTTAAACATTGAAGGCAAAGTACATTTTTATATATCCATGCACAAGTATATTAGTTTAATTTAACCTCAAAAGTTTCAGTGGTTTGTTTTTCTTAAGGGTTAGTCAGGGGAATATAGTAAAAAAAAAAAAACGGTGTTAGAGTGGCATTTGTTTGCATAGGCCCACCAAAATATGAGGGACCTGGAAAAAAAGGGAAAAGAAAAAAACACCTTGGCCTAAATACAATGAGACCCTACCCCTGAGGATTCCCGGCACAAGACCACCTCTGGACTCCAAGCAAAATAGTTTGTCCAACCCAAGTCGCTTGTAGTGGCAATACACCTCCATTCCTCACATAGTCTTTGTTGTTGGTATCATGCTTCTGTAGTGAAGATCCTGGAATCTGCATATCTCATATAGTACTCAGGATGGTGCAGGGCATCCTCTCGTTTCACCTCACACTTCCGGGGCAATAGAGAGGATCTTGTCCTGTAGAGCAGATCATTGTTGTTGTCAAGTTATCTCAGTGTTAACGGAAGTCTCTTTTGAGGAGGTCAATGTCAGAGCCTTGGTAGTGACTTTCCTGGTAGAAGATTGCTCCCAGATGTTGCTGTAAAAAACCTTGGATGTTTCGTAGATAGCTTGCCTGGTTCCAGCGTGAATGGAGGGTGCCCATTCTTCTGAGGCCTGTGCCAGGTCATTATATCAATGCTCAGGGTGTAAGGTTCCATTGCACTAGGATCGGTGTGTTCCTACCTCTATTAGATAAGAGCTGATCTATATGTATAGTATTTTCCCCTTTTAGTGTGTCTATGCAAACAAAGATCAATGGTGTATAGCATTGTCGGTGTATATGGGGGCCATAGGAATGAGAACAATTCCCATGACATAGTTCACTCATAAGCACAAAACTGAGGGAAACTACCACCAACAGTCCTTATTAAACAGTTCACAAAGAAAAGACAAGATAAAAGTGGAAAAGATGTCATGATAGAAGAAGATATGGAGAGAGTTATAGCTATTAAAGAAAATACTCATATAATATTCATAAGACATATATGCCCATTTTATGTCCTTTGAAATACTTTTGAGATTGTTAGATCCACTTTGGTCTATGATTATAATCATATGGTACTGAAGTTAATAAGTGTAAATGTGGGGTAATGATGTTTGGAGGGGTATATGTTCGGGACATGTAGACTGGTATGAAATTGCCAGTGACAGCCTGAGTACATTTGAACAGCTATCTGCCACACCCCCTTAAGATTCGACAAGTGTAAAAAGGACTCTGACAAATACGGAGGTCTGAGAAGACACTTGTTGGCCTAGACTCCTGCTCCCAGGAAGGAAGGAGCTGGCATGGAAGTGGGGAAAACCCAGGGTGCCAGAGGCCCAGGCCCGAGTCGGCCAAGAATTCCGACCCCAGGAAGGGAGAGGGTGGGTCTCCCAGGCCCCAAGGAAGGGAGATTCAGCCCCACCCCTAAGCCAGCCTCTGGAGCCAGCCTGGAAGTGGGGAAAACCAAGGGTGCCCCATAAGCTCCTCCAAGGATCCCACCTGGAGATCTGGAGGAAAGAGGAAGTGGGGGCAGGGGGACCCAGTCCCTACCCCCCTACCCTGAGCGGGCTAAGAGGGCCCCGGCACAT
>PVKC010015833.1:9546-21288 GCA_004027635.1 Crocidura indochinensis
TTTTGTTTTTTTTTTTTTTTTTTTTTTGGTTTTTGGGCCACACCCAGTGGACGCTCAGGGGTTACTCCTGGCTATGCGCTCAGAAGTCGCTCCTGGCAGGCATGGGGGGACCGGGAGATCGAACCACGGTCCGTCCTAGGTTAGCGCAGACAAGGCAGGCACCTTATCTCCAGCGCCACCACCCGGCCCTATTTTGATCATTTTAACAAAACCACCGTGAACATTTTTTTTTACTCTTGGGCACAGACATATAGAAATAGAATTACAGGGTCAGGCCTCAAAAATTTATTTTTAAATGTAATTTCAAATTTCTGCCTTAAATAAGCAACTGAATGTGACCACATTATTAAAAATAGCTTAGAAAGGGACCTGTTCTACATTTTTACTGGCACAAAGAACTTTTTTGGGGAGTGGTTTTTTTCCGCCTTTGTAGAAGTAGCCAAAAGAATTTGCAAATATAGCATAGTTCTCTTATCTACATTTAAATTTATTTTATTTATTATTGTTTATTTTGGTTTTGGGTCACACCCAGCAGTCCTGAGGACTTACTTTTGGCTCTATACTCCAGAATTACTCCTGAAAAGGTTTGAGGGACCATATATGATGCCAGAGTCAAAAGCACGCATTGTAAGTGCCTTCCCCACTGTACTATATCGCTACCCTCAAGATTTACTTATTTTATTGAATTCAGGTTTTATTGATTTCTTATAAAAATCTTGGGTTTTTTGAAATTATAAAAAGATTGTTTAACCTTTCTGTTACTATTGCAAACAGACTCTTAGTCTTTATTATAATTTACATTTCATTGATAATGAATGAAAAAATATTTTGTGTGTGTTTAAAGTATTTGCTAAGTAGTTTTTATTTCTATCACCTATTTGTTGATTCTTTTAAAAGGTCTTGAAAGATATCTTCCAATTTTATAGCATTTTCCTTTTCTTTTACTCCCTTTTACTTTTAATTTGGGGCACTGTGGTTAATTATTCTTCTCAAATGTTATTCCTGCATGTGAATTCCAACATCACACCCTCCATGAGAGTGTCTGCTTTTCTCTGTCTTTGTCTCAGTGTCCTCTTCCATCCTCACACTCTACTCTTGGGAAGCTTATTCTATTGATCTGAGCGTCCTTTTTTTTTTTTTTTTTTTTGGCCATTTGTTATTCCCAACTATGAGGTACTTTTTTATTTTACTGTTTTAGCTTAAGTCTTCAGTATAATGCTTAATAATGGTAATGAAAGCAGATATTTTCTTCTTATTATGAAATGATTGATAATGTTTCTAACATTTCATTACTAATACGGTATTTGTATAGGTTCGTCAGGGTATCTCAATAAAATTGAAAAGACATTTCTGTTTTCTTAAGAAACTATGATGAATATATGTTCATTTTTGAAAAGTTCTTTTCTGGGTGAGGGGAGATACCTAGAAATGCTCAGGGGTTACTCCTGGTTATACACTCATGAATTTTCCTGGTAATACTCAAGGGGCTATATAGGATGCCGGGAATCAAATTTGGGTCAACCATATGCAAGACAAGTGCATTACCCACTGTGTCTCTCTCCCTCTCCCTCTCTCTCAGCCTTTAGATTTTGTAAAATTATTTGTTGGCATCTATTTAAATAACCCAATGATTTTTCTCATTTAGTCTATTAAAAATTATCTCAAGACATTTTCTCATGTTGATCCATGTTTACAATAAATGGATAATGAGTCTTGGCCATGATATCAATTACAAATTACTGTAAATTACTAGGAAAAAAAAGAGGCCATAGAGGATTAAATCAAGACAAGAATTTATTTTTCTTAAATTATCAAATCTTGAATAAAGTACCTGCTGACATTAGTTCTACAATTTAAGGATATAGGAGAAAGAATTTGTTCATCCTTGAATAATCCCCATTGTCTTAAAATTACCATTGGAGATACAGGTATCATATCATATTCTCATTAGCAAAAAATAATGGGCAGCTGGTAGGGAGGGAAGGAAGAAATAGGATAACAATAATTTCCCAAAAGATTTAACCCAGAATTTCTTCTTGCACTTTATTACCCATTCAATATTCAAAAGATTGAGAGAATATAAAATTTAAACTGGTCATATTAGTTATGATTAAAATAAGGGATTATTTTTACTGGGGGAAGATGATGTGTATTTAAATATCTAATTATCTTCACTACAATCATACTATATTGTCAATTCAATTTGAAGTTTCTTTATTTGAATGACTAATATTTTATTTATAATTCTGCATCATCACCAATACATCTACAAAGCTTATTAAGATCTCAGAGTTATATATTCACTCACCTGTACATTAGGGAAATAAAGATATAGCTCTATTCAAGTCTATCACATGCATAGCTTTAAATATACAGTAACACAAATAAGATACTTAATTTTATCATCCTCACAAAATAACTCCACACTACATCTTTCATGCCACTGGTTCTTGTATCCTCATCTTTACACTCAGTAGTTGCTAATCTTTTTCCATCTCCTTTCGTTATGTTATTTCACAAATCTGTGTGACTGGGATTTATAGTATATGTTTTGATTGAAATGCAACATTGCAGATATGTGAGAACGGAACTTGTTTGCTAAACTGTAATCAAGTCCTCTCTGACCATGACCTTTTTGCTAATTTTACTCCTTCCATACTTCATGACCTCAAATCAGCACCAATAGCTCCACAATCATGCTATAAGCGTCTACCTTTTTACTCGTGTTCTTTTGGCCTAATTTGAGAACTGAGAACATATATTGTGAATGGTCTATCTGACTAATCACTTCCATCTATGTTTATGGCACTTCCCAGATCTTCGTGTATCCTCTCAACTCAATAGACTCCTTTTCATTCCCGCAGTCTATCTATTTGTAACAGCTTGAATCTCCACCTGCCTGAGTTAGACTAGATGTTTACTTCCAGCTGTGTAGAACCTACCTGAGCTAAATGCTCATTGAAGGGATTACTTCTCAGCTGCACAAGTGATTCTTGCTATTGTGGTGACCAAACAGCAGAATTGAATCTCAGTCATCCAATATAGTTAACAGAAACAAAGTCACAATTTACTTATTATCTATATTTTTGTTTCTTAGTAAATGTATTTAATGTATGTGTATATATAATTTCATATTTACATAATTTCTACATTGTTCTGAACTGTGACATTTCATTGATGTAACTGTCATTTTACTAAATACTAACACGTTTTATTTTTATTTTCTTTGGATCTTTTACTTATTTTTTCCATGTTAATTAGATAATAGTGGTATTGTGTAAGATGTTAGGCTTTCATATTGATGCCTACTTTTATATCTTGGCATTTTTGTTATGATATTAAATAAGTTGCTTCTCTGTTTGGGGGAATTGTTTTCAAACTTACTATGATATTTTATAATTCTTTTTTTTTTTTTTTGGTTTTTCGGGCCACCTCCGTTTGATGCTCAGGGGTTACTCCTGGCTAAGCACTCAGAAATTGTTTCTGGCTTGGAGGGACCATATGGGATGTCGGGGGATTGAACCGCAGTCCTTCCTTGGCTAGCGCTTGCAAGGCAGACACCTTACCTCTAGCGCCACCTCACCAGCCCCGATATTTTATAATTCTTTAATAACTAAAATAACATTAACCTTGGTATGTGTATAAAGTATTTGATATACAGCTGCTCATTGACCAAAGTTATAATATATAAAACTTCCAGTTTTATTTTCTATTTGAGTAGTAACACTTTGACACCAGCTCATAGCACAGGTGGCTCACACTTGGCTGTGGCTTAAAACAATTACAGCATCCACCAGCACTCAATGTGTAACCTGACTGACCTCTTAAATCCTACAATGTGGTCTGTCTCTTCATTTCTTATTAAATCTCATAGGATCCACTATTTTGTAAGTATCACAACTATTAAATTATTTTGAGAATGATTCCTTTTATTTCAAAAATAACTTTCTTTGATTCCTTTAATATCTTATATTTTTATTAAACTATTTTCTTATTATTAATATTTGCTGTTTTTCTCAATTTTCTTTTCTAGCTTTCTAGGTCACCTTGTTTTAGACATGTATTTTATTTAAAACATAGCTGTGATTTTTTTTTTTGTTGTGGGGGGCCCAAACACAGCAACACTCAGGGGTTACTTCTGACTTTGCACTCAGAAATTACACCTGGCAGGACCATATGGGATGCCTGGGATAGAACCTGGATCAGCTGCATAAAAGCAAAGGCAAAATACGCTTTGCTATCGCTTGGCACCCACTACTGTGATTTTAATATCAGAAAAAAAAGATAACAAACAAAACACTCTAACCAACTATTTATTACTATATTTATTTATTTTAACTTATTCATGCCACCTTATTGATAGTTTCATGTCTATGACACCCATATTATTCCTTTTTTAATTTTTCTTTTTATTATGACCTAATTACACTTTTGTTTCATTATTTCTCTTTACATACAGAAGTGTTTCTGTTTTTCTAGAATAGAGATTTGGTTGAAATTTCAAATATATGTTCAGGAACAGACTTCAAGACATCAAGATTTAATCTGTATTTCTTGTATAGTTAGTCTGTCATCTTGAAGCCAGATGTTTTGCCACAGGGATTAGGTTAGAGTTTGCTCATCTTTGGAGAGAGAGATATACTTTACTCATGTCATCAATAGTTTATGTCTTCAAAATTTCTCTTCTCCAAATCTGCATTTCAATTATCCATACTTTGATAAATTCATATTTTTATTCCTATCCTTGTAAAATTAACAATGAGATAAGGACATTTCCCACCAAATATATGAATTAAAAACTCTAAGTCAATATTCTGAAAGTCAATAAAAATTGTATAGAATGAGTAACATTTTTTTCCTGTTCCTATTTGAAGGTTACAATAGCTACTTTAGGGGTAGGGGCAGGGACAAACAAAAAGTGGTGTTTCCTTAATTCCATTGTATATGGATGGGAGTAATTCTTAAGTAATCTAAAACTCAAATACTGAGAATGATGTTTCGAAGATTAGGCTAAGGCAGGTTGATTGTAAGAAGAAAATAAATGAGGTTAGAGCTATAGTACAATGGGTAGGCCCATTGCCTTTGCACAGCCAAACCACATTGGATCTAACCTCCCATAATGTCCCCTTAGCTCCTTCAGTGGTAATTCATACTTCAGAATCAGTAGCAATCCCTGGAACATCACCGGTGTGGCCCTAAAACAAAAACAAAAGAAGTGAACAAAAAGATGTGAGCTAAAGATTAAGAAAATAAGAGCATAAATAAATGCATTTTTATGATGATGCCCACATAGAGATAAAATTCTTATTTTAAAAATATTCTTTCCGGGCCCAGAGAGATAGCACAATGGCATTTGCCTTGCAAGGAGCTGATCCAGGACCAAAGGTGGTTGGTTCGAATCCTGGTGTCCCATATGGTTCCCCGTGCCTGCCAGGAGCTATTTCTGAGCAGACAGCCAGGAGTAACCCCTGAGCACTGCCGGGTGTGGCCCCAAAACCAAAATATATATATATATATATATATTCTTTCCAAAGAAATAGTTGATAACTAATACAGGAGAACTGTGGATGAAATTCCTTCACTTCTCTGAAGAATAAATTTAGGAACTCTAGGAGCAACACACAGTTTTGTGAGAATTTAAGATATCTTATTTTAAGGTTCGTGAAAAAAATATTTCTTACATCCAAGGAGGGATTCCCCAAAGAGAATGCTAAAATATAAATAATTCTACACTCTCACCATCCTTTCTCCCGCCTCTCATAACAAATCTTTGTTCATATGGTTTACTAAGGATGCTTTTATTTTTTACTGGTATAGTCAATACTTGTGCATTTCTAGACAATACTTTGTAGATATCTTTTGGCCATATTTAAATTGAAAATATTACAAATAAAAAGCTGAAAGCAAATGAATATAACATTACGTAGAGTATAGTAAATCAGTGCAGTATGAAATAGTGACAGGTGGGCCAAGCCTTGAATTGATAAAAGATCTGCTTTTGGGATGGAATTATGAAAAACTATGGAAACAAGAATCATATATTTGTCGACATGAGCAATTAATTAAGCTAGTGTCATTAGCAAATAATTAAACCATGAAACTAAAATCTAAGTTAATTAATCATTTTAATTAATTATGACAGTGATGTTAATAACAATTTGACATCTACATTTGTACGAACATTTCAGAAAAGAATTATCTATATATCAGATACTTTGGAACAGTAACTCTCAAGACATAAATCAGATTCTCTTGTGAGAAGAAATGTGTTTAAAATGTAAATTGTAGTGGTTGTCAGAGAGACAGTGCAACTGGTAAGGTGCTTGCCTTGCACACAGTCAGCTGGGGGCTCTATCCCTAGCACCACGCCTGGCCTTTTGAGCACCACTAAGAGTGATCCCTGAACTCCTGAGCAATGTTGAGTGTGATCCAACGCACCCACCCTAAATAATTAAAATTTAAATAATAGGATCCCCCTTTCAGAAACTTAAATTAATTTAACTTTGTGAAATTAATTTAATTAGGACTTATTATTAGTGAACTGAACAACCTCCTTTTCCACATCCTAACAAATTTACACACACAAAAGATCATTTTGATGCTTATATTTTGTAGATATAGTTAAAAAAGTTTTGCTTAAGAATTAAAACCACTGGGGGCCCGGGGAGATAGCACAACGGCGTTTGCCTTGCAAGCAACCGATCCAGGACCAAAGGTGGTTGGTTCGAAATTGGTGTCCCATATGATCTCCCGTGCCTGCCAGGAGCTATTTCTGAGCAGACAGCCAGAAGTAACCCCTGAGCACCGCCAGGTGTGGCCCAAAAACCAAAAAAAAAAAAAAAACATTAGATAATATAAGAGAAATTGTCAGTTTTCTAGCAATATGCTAATATGTCATAATAATTTCTTCTTTCTTCAAGAGATTTAACTAAAATATGAGGATAGAAAGGAAGACAGTTGTAAATGTCTTCCTATAATTTTGGTGTCATAGATATTCTTTTGAAATAATGTTGAGGAACTAGAATGATCAGTCAGTTCTAGGTTTTAACCAGGATAAGGTTGGTAGCTTAGGGTTCTTGTGAAGGACAAAGTAGGGTAGACTTAATTTGAGTCCTACTTGTTTCTCATCTACTAGTGCCTTTTGGAATAATCAGCATCTATAAGGAATGACACAACACACTGATGCTCTTATCTGCAAGAGTCAGAGAAAGAAGCTTTTAATGTGGTAGTAGTGGTGGATAGCAAGTACCTACCCCATGTTACTCTTAAAAATTAAACTTCTCTGTTCCAGATGTAAGTGGTATATTTTACAAAGCTTTGCATGAAAAATAATATTGCTACTATAAAAGAACTTTAAGAAACTAGACAAAAGGGTAAGGACAACATTAGACAACTCACTTAGTGACAAAGCAATACCTGAAGATCCACACTTTCAAAGAAAAGGAAGCTGCAGACCCATTTCCTTGACTGATGTTTAAAGAATACTTACCCTATAATTATTTTATATTGTGTCATTACGTTTTTATTTCTTAGCCAGAGACACAGCTTTGAACAGGAGTGATGCAGATTCACCAGAGTTCAAATCCCCACATCACAAAACCCCTACCCTCCAGCCACCAATCCCTAACCTACAATCCCAGGTATATAAGAATGGTCCTGTTTATCCCAGCATGCACTGGGGCAGCATCAGATTCTCAGTTATCAGAAATGAACAGTCTGATCCGCAGACTGAGTGACCTCAAGGTTTCCTAAGCAGTGCTTGAGAGTTCTCCATAATAATCATAAAATAACTAAAGATGGAAGTTTACATTCTTAGAGTATGTCACCCTAACTAATAAGACTCTAAACAGAGAGGGGCAGATGAGAAATAAGCATCATTAGTTAAAGAATTGGAAGTTGATACTGTGAAAATTGATATCCTTTAAATTCTTGATACAACTTGATTTGCTCATTTTGTAGTCCTAACCCATATTGCTGATAATGTCATAGACGTGTCCATCCTTTTACCTAAATAGGGTTTAAAGATTTTAGAAAAGAAAGTTAGCCTTTGAGAACTCCATCATACTATGCATTTACTTTGTTTGCAATTGTATTTTATTTACCTTTCATTTCAACTAGATTGTTTTTCCTCACAAACATAATAAACACAGAGATAATTTCATTTAAAAAACTCCATTAAATTTTATCTTAAATATTTATAGTAGTGCTCTGTGTGTTCACATAAGCATGACAATGCATTCTACATCTGAATAGATTATTTGATTATGTTGTTAGACTATTGCAATGTTTGCTTCAAGTAACTGTTTCATGCAACACATTTACCACAATCCTTTAAGTAGAGAGAAGTGTAGGTTAAACAACTCTAAAAGAATAGGTTATTTGGAAATGATATACTTGCCTACTACTAATATTATATTGTCTTTACAGTAGCATGCAGTCTTGTAGAAAATTTGTAGGGAAATGTCTAAAGCTCTCAAAGAATGCCACAATTGCAGATGAAAAATCTAGGTGACAATTTTTATCTAAATCCAGATTAACAGTCTTGAGAAACTGTGCAGGAGTTAAGATGCATGCCTTGTATGTTGCTGACCCAGTGTGATCATGCCATTATCTCAGGGATTACGACTGAGGCCCTCGAGTACCCTTGGGAGGTCCTGGAAATCCTCAGAACCAAAGAGTCAGAGATCTATACTGCATCCTGGCAAATACAAGCAACTTATTCTCCACCACCCTCCAGCATTGAACCCCAGATCAGGTTGACAGAGAATTAATTCTCCTTAGACTACTTGGAATACTCAAAAGAAAAACAATATAAATAAAATAAGATAATGTCATAAGTTTAAAAGTCTAACCGTTTTCTTTTCTCTTGTATTTCTTCTCATCTCTTCCCATAAAACAAATGGGAAGATGGTTCTTACAGTGTATTTGGTCTTGCCTTGCATATGGCCACAGTAGCTGTGACTGTGCTTGGGATCCCTTCCACCACAAGTAGTCCCCAAGGACTGTCAGGTGAGTCTTGAGCACTGCGCCAGGAATAATCAGAAGCAATTGAACACTTCCAGAGGTAGCCTCAATCTCTGGACCCAAAATAGTTCCTAATAATTTTTATAGCTTTAAACAAATTTAAAATACAGAATTTTAATCAATGGTTGCTTTAGTATTTTAAATTAAACTGTTAGTTCATGATTTTGTTTTATTTATTAATTTTTAATGATTTAATTTTAAAATATTCAAGCATCAGTAAAATCAATGTTAACATTTTGGTTAATTGCATTGATTTTTTTTAAGTACCTGTGATAGAGCTCTATTCCTTCAAGTAAAAATCAAGCACATCTTTTTACTTGAAAAAACAATCCACATCCATTTCTTCTTTGAAACTGCAATTTAGCTGCCAACAGAAGTTCCTTGAGGGATTTTAAAAACATCAATCAGTTTCACAGCTGGAGAGAAAGTGCTTTCTTAGAGGACAATTTTAGCTAAAGGAAGAAGGCGCTGTCATTTTCAAAGGTACACAATGAGTTAAATTTATGAATTTACAAGAATCAACTTTTGACTCACAACTGGCATTATCTGAAAAGAAAAAAAAATAGCACTGTTAGAAAAGAGTAGGCAAAGTAACTAAAAAACTTTGCCTCTAGTTATTTCTCAAGACTGCAGAAAACTGCTGTGAAGCCCACTGGAGAGTCAGGGCCTACATCCTGTAGCCATGTTCCAGAAAAATCTAGCTATATTGTAGAAAGGCAACTTCACTTGAAAATTTTACTTCTCCCTTAATAGAAAGATATTTCAGCCTCAGGTCTAAACATTGAAAGGAAAGAAAATTAAAGTATAAGCAAAGAATTGCCCTTAGTTTCCAACTTTGTTTTTAACCTTTGACCAAATTGTTTTTACTCACAAATATAATAAATGTAAAAATAATTTTATAAAAAAGATTCCATTATAATTTCATCTTCAAATATTTATTAGTACTTACTACATTTGGACAGAACATGGTAGTGATGAATTGCATCTTTTTGGCATTTAAGGAAAATAGTTTTTTTTAAAGGATAATTATTTGACATATCGGTTTTTTTTTTTTGGTTTTGGGTCTCAAGGGTTACTCTGGGTTACTCCTGGCTGGTTCTACACTCAGAAGTCGCTCCTGGCAGGCTCAGGGGACATTATGGGATGCTTGGATTCGAACCACAGTCCTACTGCATGCAAGGCAAACGCCTTACCTTCATGCTATCTCTTAGGCCCCTATTTGACATATCTAATTAAGCTGAGTTTGGAATAACTTAGTTTTACCAGTATTTTAATGACACAATTCCCTTTTCTATGTAATTGTCACAATATTTTGATTAATATGCAGAAAACCAAAGGGACACTTTTAGTTAATTAAGATAAATGTAAAAATGTGCTATTCTTTTTTATCGGTTCATACATCTGAAAGACTGCTACTGTGCTATATAACAATTGAGCTATTGCTCTTTTAAAAGTGAATAAATCTGTGGGTAAAAATGCACTTATATATGTGGCTAAAACATGAAAAAATAATTTGGTAATTAACATTCAATTTCACTAAAGAAATGTTTTAAATAAGTCTTAGATAGTTCTCTCAGAAAAATCTATCAAACTTAGAAGCAGAGAAGAATGCTTTATTGCTTTTGTAATTTTAACTAGCTTCTATTTGAAAATGGGAGAATGTTGCCAATTGTGAAGATAGATTAATTTTAATAAAATAATTTAAAAACCTCATTTTATTGTATAATATAAATTCATGACCACGAAGAATTCAGCTCTTCTTTGAAAGAACAAATGGACTTTACTTTTTATTATTAAAAATGGTTGCACATGTCTTGTTATTTGATTCAACTGGCTATCAAGTTTTAAATTATTCATTTTATTTGAAATTTATTTGCCAGTATTATTTTTAAATTTCAAATGTACTATTATTACTATCATCATATGGTTTAATTTCCCACTAATAAAAAAAAATCATGGGGTACAGATAGATAGCACAGGAGATGAGACACTTGCCTTACTTTTGGCTGACCCCAAGTTTGATCCCTGGCAAGTCATATGGCCCCCAATTACTGACAGAATTTATTCTTGAGCACTGAATCAGGAATAGCAGCTGAACATTGTAGGTTGTGACCCAAAAATCTAAACACAGAAAATATGGACTGAATTAGTAATAGTCACCTGATGCTGAGTGGGAAGATAGTCAAAAGGGTATGAGAAACCGGGAATAATAAAAAGGAAAAAAAAGCCACAGGTAAGCATTTAATGAATTGATACTGGGCACTTTATTTTCATTCTTTATTATTTTAACTCTTATGCTGCAAGGTAATTATTTTCTAGATTTTTTACAAATAAGGGAACTGAAATCAAGAATGAATTATTTATTTTCAGATTGGCTAGTAAAAGCAGAATTATGGCATGCAAAGCCAGATTCAGGTAACTTCAAGGCTAAGGAAATAAGAAGATACATCTCAGATCATTCTGGACAGTATTATAGAAGCAGTCTGAGTTTTTTTTTCCCAAGGAAAACAGTAAAGTGGGGAGGAAAAACTGTAAGTTAATGTCTCAAAACTTCTAAATACTGCATTTCTTTTTGTTTGTTTGTTTTGTTTTGTTTTTGGGCCACACTCCGGTAGTGCTCAGGGGTTACTCCTGGCTGTCTGCTCAGAAATAGCTCCTGGCAGGCACAGGGGACCATATGGGACACCGGGATTTGAACCAACCACCTTTGGTCCTCGA
>PVKC010015834.1:0-15530 GCA_004027635.1 Crocidura indochinensis
AAAAAGAAAAGAAATTCCATCAACTAGAATAGTGACAAAATGGTTAATCTTATCACAATGCCTAAAGACCAATTAGATCTGCTCTAAAGAATATTTGGGTGGTCTATATATAGTTATAAAGGTTCTTGTATAATATAGATATAACTATAGATATAGGTATGATATATAGGTATACTTGATAAATAAATTATATATATACATTATCTAAATTATGTTAGGTATCACATGGGTATATAGATATCATAGATATCATATAGGTATATGATAAAGAAGTGCCTTCCTCTTCTCACGCCCACTGTTAAGCCACAGAGACAACATAGCATGGGACCTGAATTCTAACTCTTTTTCTTCTCTCTCATACTCAGATCTGTTCAGTCAGTGGAATAGACTGAAGAAAGAAACACCCACCACATCTACAGATCCTCAAATATCCCAAAGATACTAGAGTGGGTGCTGATTGCTGTGGAGACATACTTTCACACCCAAGATCAATCAACTACTTGTTTCATTTTAAATGACTTTTAAACTTTAAAAGTCCTAATATCTGAACACAATCTATACACACAGAGCTAATTTGGCCATTATTCTTACTTGAAGACGTTTCTACTTCCTGGGGTTGATTTCACCTAAACTAGATAAATAAATGAATGTTGAAAAATTTAACCTTGAGACTGGCCAGACTGGGGGCCACCTGGGGTGGGGAGTAAGACTTCTGACTGACAAATTACCAGTCCCTGATATACAGCCAGATACTAGAATATACCTGCTTATATAAGCAGGCCTGGACATGGAGTATATTAAACTTAGCAGTTATTTTAGCAAATCTGAGTTCCTTCCAGCCTTTCAACTGGGATCCAAGCCCCAAACATAGTCTGTGGGTGGAGAAGAATCCAGGCTAGATTTTACCTAAGCTTTTTTTTTTCCCTTGGGCCAAAGGAGAAATTTCCTTTCAGTCTTAACCTTTTTTTTTTTTTTTTTCATTTAAAAGTTGATAGTCAGCTCAACAGTGAAGCCTCACTCCTCAGAGGAATAGAAAAGTAAGCCACCCAAATCCTATTCAATAGGGTAAATATTGGAAGATAAACATCTGACCTGCCTTTAAAAGACCATTGTATTCAAGCAAACTGCCATTTCCTTACCTTTAAGATTTTAAAGCCTGAAGTTCTACAAAAAAAAAAAAAGAAAGAAAGAAAAAAGAAAAAGAAAAAAATAAACCCAACTATGGCAGAGACAGCTATAATTACATTTATCCTATAACTAATATGTACATGCTACTAATGAAATGCTTTGTAGTCTGGTAAGTTCCTTTACCTTTTTAGAACCCTGCAGGCTTGATAGTCTCTAGCCTATTTTTCCAAAGGCGCCAGTATTACCTTTAAGTCACCTTCTTCTATGGTCAAAGGTGCCCATCCTCCTTGACTTGTCACATGGTCTTAGACATGTAGTTTCTCCCTTAGTATCATTCTTTCTAACTCCATCTTTGATTTCACCTTCTCTTTGGAATAATGTGTGGATGAGCAATAAAACAGATAAATTTTCCATATGGTTCTAGGAACTTCATTACTTTCAGTGTAAAAAATAATCTATGGCTTCATGTGTGCAAAGAAATCACTCTGCTATCTACTGAGTTAATATCTATGGCCTGGTTCTAAATATTTTACACGTCCTATATTCTAGTCTTAAGCAATTGATACTATTCTTGATAAAGTTTAGTAGTGTCTCACTAAAAAAATACAATTTTTTATTTCTATTATGAACCACGTTTTCCCCTTCACCTAAAATCCCTGAGTGAGAGGTAGTCACAATCACCTCAGTGCCTGCTCATGGTCTCACACTTATCCTGGGAGCTTTTTAAGTCCCAATTCACCTTCCAGGTCTTCATAACTAAGGATCTCAAACAACTGTCAAGAGTGTCTTAGCACATGCAAGGTCATGACAATGGTGGTTGAGTTTGTGACATTACACTTGCCGGTCAACCACTTTGTCACTAAGCCATCTTAAGGGTCTCAATAACCACAGTTTTCAGATTATGAAAGATTCCGAAACTTGCTTATCAACTCGAAATCATATGTTCTGGTGGTAGTTCAGTTGCTGGAAGTCAGACCCTAGACTCCAAGAGATAAGGGATATTTTTTACACCTCTACTCCATCTCGAGCTCTAAATATTTACTGTGTGACCAGAATGTGAGTCAAACATAAAAAAGATGAGCAGAGAAGCACCCTGGATTCTTTAGCTACAGTTTGTATCAGCAAGCTTTTTGCCAACGTTCTCCAAAGGATCTGTCTCTGCAGGAGTTAGTCAAGCCCTTGACTGAAACAAAGGGAAATACTTTTGAAAACTCAAGACATTAAAAGAGCAGTTTGACCTCAGACAAATCGGTGTATTCCAGAAGTTTAATACAGGGAGACAAAAAGAAAACCACCATTCAAAACAAACATAAAAAATAAAAGCTAGATGAAAATTGTGGAAGTTGTTATAAGGAATAAATTTCAATTATAAAAATTTTAAGTTCTGATATGGAGAGATAGTGCAGGATATAAGGTGCTTACCTTGGATGTGGTTGACTCTGGTTCAATCTCCAGCACCTCATATAATTTCCCAAATCAGCTGGTGCTGAGGTGATCCCTGAGCTATGAGTAAGCCATGAGCACTGACAACTGTAGCCAAAAAACAGAACAACTACAGCTACAAGTTCTAGGTATAATGTACTATCCAGTTAATAACATACAATTATTTATACTATTAATAACACTACTGTATTATATATTTAAAAGTTGCAGAGAGTAAATCTAATGATTCCTGGTAACTGACTTATCATCATCTCTCCACAAGGTACATCATTATTGAATTATTCCATTGTATACCTGAAAATAACCTTTTTTGTCGATGTCAATTATATTTGTGTATGTTTAAGTCACATAGAATCAAAGGTTGAAGTCCGTGTGTTCCCAAGTTCTACCACAGACTTGTCAGCTAAGGGTGATGGCGTGGGAGGTCAAAGGTTCATTATTTTGAACTGAGGGCTGTGGCTGTGAATTTTGTTTTTCCTAGGTGTTTCTTTAAGTTTCTAATGAAGCTTGTTTTCTAGATAAGTATCTCCTGGGCAGGGGAGCAAATGGACAAACACATTAGGGTGAAAACAAACATTTACATAGGGTGGGAAGTAATTTCTCCTAAGTACCCTAATTCGCAGGACTGTTTCCATTAGAGATAAATAAGATTAAAACAAGAAGACTTCTTTTTTGTTTTTCTTTTTTTGTTTGTTTGTTTGTTTTTTTGGGGGGCCACACCCGTTTGATGCTCAGGGGTTACTCCTGGCTAAGCGCTCAGAAATTGCCCCTGGCTTGGGGGGACCATATGGGACGCAGGGGGATGGAACCGCTGTCCTTCCTTGACTAGCACTTGTAAGGCAAACACCTTACCTCTAGCACCACCTCACCAGCCCCTCTTTTTTGTTTTTCTGACAAGAGTGGATTCTTTCCAGAATTCACAGGGACAAACTCTTGACTATAGGAGTCTTTCTTCTTTTTCCACAATGGAAACCCAGGTCAGATGAACAATGCACATTGTGACCACTTACTGCCTCTTCATGTGCGAGCAAATGATTCTAAAAATTAACCTCTTCTTCTCCCTTTAGACTAATGCCTGGAATTCCAGAAAATTGGAATGGGAACAAATCATATACATACAATTTTAAAAAATTAACTTGACTTGGCAGCTATAGTTAATCATTACCCTAAGAGATTAAATACTTCTTCTCTTAAATCCATATAGCCTCATGTAGCTCTAAAATTTCCAAAATCTCAGGCAGACTAAAACCCGTTAGGAAATTATTGAGTGCAATGTTTTACAAACTAAGTCATTAAGAGGTCAGTAAGTAAATAAAAACTTTTATGTTCAACTTTTCCTTTTTTAATTTTTTTCCTTTTTCTAAATTGAAAACACAGAATTTCTCATGTTCATCTAAGTATTGCTTCATAAAACTTTTGTTTTTATGTTTTTAGCTTTTATTTGTATTTATGACTTCAGTGATAAATGCAGTTCTAAAGGTCATGAAGCAAAGCTGTGAACATTTCTTACTCTACATCCTGATCTTAAATATTTTTGAATTTGTGACCAACCCCCTAGTTTTACAAATGGGGAGAGTGAGCCCTTGAAGAGGGAAATGACTCAACCCCTGGTTCCCCTGCAAATCAAGGGTGAGCTCTAGCCTTTCTCCCCACCTTTCTTAGGTGTTACCCTCCCCAGGGTTTCTTCTCACTAGTTAGTACAGAAATCAGGATAGCTTAGTTCCTGCCTGATGTTGTGTGAGTCAACACATAGTTCTATTAGAGTAATTGGCTGCCTTGTAGGCCCAGTAATACCTGCTCTTTTAAAACCCCACTGCATGGAGCACCTCTCAGAGTCCTTGATAGGGTAATGAACATTCACTTGGCAGGTGGGCATGAAAAGGTTCAGTACAAAGAAAATATAAAGACAATCGCCCGCAGAAAGCTCTGTGAATTGAGCTGCCATGTGTGTGAGCTCTTGGGCACCAAAGATCATGATGGCAATGATTCTAGCAATGACCACCTACCAGCATATTATAACTTCTCAGGGATTGTGCTGAGCTCTGAAAATGATATATCTAATTAAACCCTCACAAAAGCTGGTGGGATGCTGTTATTTTCAGTCTACAGAGTCTTAGGAAGTAGGCTACAGACATGTGGCTTGCCAAAATGCAATTCTAAGCAACCAAATTTCAGATCTGTTGAAACACTGAATAAAGGAAAAAGGATCCATTCAGGCTGGTTGAGCTCCAGAGACTGGGACAGAGACTACTAAAATAGATCAGAGTGGTCTAGCCTAGAAGTACAAGACAGCACAAGATATACATCTGCAAAGGGGGATGTCCTATAATGCAGACCATAATAAGCATTTTCATCCTTTTCACTATCACTTGTTTTCCCCCAGTGTTCCTCAATGGTGAAAAACCAAAAGCAATCGTCACAACCTTAGCCAAAGGTCCTAGGAGTTGGTTTTGCTGTCCAACAAAATGATCTTTCAAAACAAACGTCTTTCCCAAATTTCTATGTGAAAAAAAATTAATGCAACACTGATCCAAAGAAAAGAAAATTAACTCAGTTTTTCATCAACTTGGACTCATGGGGCTGTCAAAAGTCAGAGTGAAAGCATACAACTAAAATAAGGAAAGGAACTTTGGAAGAAACCCTTTTCTTTCTAGTCTTTGCTGTCAAGAAAGCAAATCTAGTTTGATTATTCAGTTTTACTCTCTTCAAGAAATTTCAATATGATTGGCAAGAAATCAGGAATAATAAGATAAAGTGGTGATGTAAATGTCTTTGGAAACAGTAGTTCCTTTGTGCTGACCTTGTGTAAGAAGTCTCCAAGTGAGAAAAAAAGCAGGATTGGGGTTCTGATGAGAGCCCTTGCATGTAAAATTTACAGTATCCTTCCTATCGGAAATGCTTAAATACTCTCCCTACAGGTATTTATGGTCTGTTTCAACATTTGAAATCTCAACTACTTGAAAATCTCTGCTTTCACTCACATTCACACAACTATTTAAAGGAAGGCATTTTGAACAGCACATTGAATTTTTAAAAAGGCTAAATTTCCAAAGAGGTTTAGAGGGTCTGTTATGCAATGACTATCAAAGAAAAAAAAAGATTATTCTTCACAAATACAGAATAATGACAAGGGCCTAGAAAGTTGAGAAAACTAACTCAAGCAAAACTGAATTTGCCTTTCTCTTTAAAATTTCCAAAGCCTTATATTCTATTGTTCTGACTAGTTTCCAATTTAGAACCCCATATAGACACAGTTTCTCTAAACTTGTTTGTCTAAACTAAGTTTGTCTAAACTTGCCAACTGATGTTTAATTTGACTTATTTTAAGTGTGTTGCCCAGTAAAAAGGAGAAGCATGGATTTATTCATCCCACTATACATACCCAAGCTTCTGATATCCTTTCCTGGAAGAAGTCTCAAAACACTCAACTTACCTTGCAAATTTTATATGCTATAGTAACATCCATTTGGGGGCTTTTTCCCATATGAAAGTATCATTTAACCTATCACTGACTTAAATGAATGTACTAGGAAAAGATGCCAAGTTTATTCTCATCAGTGAAGGATCAGAAATGTGCATGCCCATGTGCTTGTGCCAGAAGTTTTTTGAAAAAAATCTATATCCTTGGGGGCCTGGCGGTGGCGCTGCAGGTAAGGTGCCTGCCTTGCCTGCGCTAACCTAGGATGGACCGTGGTTCGATCCCCCGGTTCCCCATATGGTCCCCCGTGCCTGCCAGGAGCGACTTCTGAGCAAATAGCCAAGAGTAACCCCTGAGCGTCACCGGGTGTGGCCCAAAAAACAAACAAAAAAAAAAGAAAAAGAAAAAATCTGTATCCATTAGAATACTTTTGATTGCAGGTAAAAGCCTATTCAATTTAAAGTAACCTAAATAGTAAAAAAAAAAAAAAAGTATCGATGCATATAGAAAAAGTCCAGAAGCTATTTAATTCATTGATGCCACTGCTGTAAACTATATTAATTAAACATTTTCAAATATGAATCATTGGTAGCACCAGTTTTGACACATTACTAGATGATGAAGCTCATCATTCATGATGAGCAGATCTTACCTTCTATACCTTCCTATGTTGTAGTGATAATTTTCCTATATTGTAAAGAAAAATAATGACAATATACTAAACCAATTCTTCCACTTAGTTCATAATTGTCAGCAAATGTAGTAGCAGAATGAATGATTATTGTGGCCAATATTTCACGACACTTTGGTAGTTTGGCACCTTCCCACAAAGAGGAGCACTATTTTTTTTTTGCCATTTATTTTAGGCACAGTAATTCACAGTATTGATAATGGCAGGGTTTCATGCATAAAACATTTCAACAGCACACCCTCCACCATTGTCCAAATGTACCTTCCATGCTATTCATCAGCAACCTTCTAGCAGTGATAATGCTTCCTACTAAACACCAATTCTCCATTTCCATTGCCTTTGGACATTTGTTTTTCCTTGCTATGGTTACTTCTGTCCCAGATATAAGATAGATCATTCCATATCTGTCCCTCTCCTGACTGACTTCGATCAGCATAGAGCTCTTTAGATCCATCACCTAGTACTATTAATGGAGCTGCCAAATGGAAAGAAATAAAACTGCACTGCAGGCTTCAAAGTGTTTCAGATATCTTAAGAATCCTGACATCTCTGAGTGCTTTCCTTTCTGCCAAAATCCACACACCGTTTGGATCTCTCATTCTGTCCTTTCACACAGACAGGTGTCACAGGAAGATATTAACATCTGGATGAAAAAAAGGGGGGTTCATCCTCTCGTGAGTCATGCTTTATGAGGAAAAATTTAGTTTATCCTGGAAATGTTCACTTTGAACCTACTGACCATTGCTGGACTATATATTTGCTATAGTTGAAATGTTTGTGTTCTCAAAGTTTATATCACAGTTCTACCTCTGAAGGGGACGGTAACAGAAGTGGTACCTTTGGAAAGTGATTAGACTCCACAGACAGAGACACTTGACTAGAATTATTTCTCTTATGAAAGAAGCTCGAAAAGTTTCTCTGACCCTTCCACTAATGAGAGGACACAGGCTCTCCCCAGACATCAAGTGTGATAATGCTTGAACTTAAACCTTGAACTTCCCACACTTCAGAACTATAAGAAATTAGTGTCTTGGGCGGGAGTGATGACTCAAGGGTAAGGCATCTGCCTTGCCCACGCTAGCCTAGGACAGACTGCGGTTCGATCCCCCAGTGTCCCAAATGGTCTCCCAAGCTAGGAGCGATTTCTGAGCGCATAGCCAGGAGTAACCCCTGAGTCACCCAATGTGGCCCCAAAACAAAAGCAAACAAACAAACAAAAAAAAAAAGAAATTAGTGTCTGTGTATAAGCTATGCTATTCTGTTCAAGGAACCAGAACAGACTATCACCATTTCCCAGATTGAGATGTAAGAAATTCTGAAAAACTGAAAAACATATTACTTTCAGTTTGTAGAGTAGAACATGGGAATCTGCCAACAAGGAAGACATTAATCAAGTGGGGGTTCTCATAGCCTTATATTATAGGGCAAGTGACCAGAAAGGCCTACTGCAAAGCTCCCTTCCCATTTACTTGGTCCTCTTTGACAGGGAGGGATGTTCCATACAACCACTTTGGATGACCAAGGTTCAAAAGGAACATAAATAAACCCAAACACAGTATCTCTTTTACTCTGACATTTAACCATTATCTCTTAGTCACTCCTTACCCACTACTTTTTCCTCTCAGTGCCTGGTCTTTATAGAGACAATGGTAGTCCTGGAACAATTAGGAGCCTCTCTTCTGTGACTGATTCTGGGTCTAGTTTCATTGGTATAGCTTTTTCCCAAAGCAAACTCACAAACTCAAATGTTTCTAGGTGCATGTTTCTCTATACATATAAAAAAGTATTTCACAGCCACAGACAAAAATCAAAGGCCTGTTCAAAGATAACAAGTGACATTTAATCTCCATGTTGAGAACAGGAAATGGGGAGGAGTGTGGCAAATATCTCCTTCAATAAGGGAGAAATGTTGACATACATAAATAGAGACACGTGAGTGCCAGATGATCCCACTCCCCTACTGAAGTTAAAAATCAATATTTTGTCATGAAAAGATGCAAATGTTGACTCAGGCTTATTTTTTAAGTAACATGCAACACAAACACAAAATGCGCATTTCTGTTCAAGATCTTGCCCTCTGTGCACCCATCAAGCTTCTCTCTCTCCCAAGAGACCATGCTAGGTTCAACAAAGCCATCTCTTCACATCAAGGTTTTTTTTTTAACTACTGACCTTCCCTGTGACCCAACCTTTTCTTCTAGGAATACTGCAGTCCATATTATGTCTGGCTACCCAGGGATCCTCTAAGCTTCAGCATCCCTACTGACAGCATACCAGACCTCTTGACCCATTGACTATGCATCAGAGACTCGTTTCACATCAGCTTTTCGGGCTGTTCCCTGCCAAGTGCCCAGCTGAGGCCTCTCCCTGCTGACAGCATCCTTCTACGCCCCCACCACAGGAACAGCTCACTGCCATCAGCAGGCATGCTTTGGACTTGATCTCTCTGCCTTTCCCTTTGCAGTTGTCACCATACAGGTCATAGAAGCAGACTATTCTTAGTCTCTTATAGCCATATCCTGGGTCCAAAGGCTATGTCCTAGTTCTAGAACCCTGGTCTTGGTTGTCTGTTGTCTGGTTCTGTTCCTCTGCTGGGACATCAGTGGAATTTAGGGGTGGTGACTCCCATGCAGTGCTCAAGAAGACTGGGGGCCCCTTCCAAACACTGCAAATAAAGAAACATCCAAACAAATAATCAGGGCAATGGCACAGTGCTAGGGCACAATGATATGGTGCTGCTCAGGCTCTGCTGTGCTGAAGATTGCCTGGGCCTCACATCAGTATTTGGGGTCCTTCAGGGCAATCTCTAGCAATGCTTGGAGAACCATGCAGTGCCAGAGATCTAACTCAGTTCAGGCACATACCTTGCTGTATTATTGTCCTGGCAAGTTTGGTCCATTAAATCCATTCTGTCTCACTTCCATGTATTCTTCCTGCCTCTTACAATAATTGTCTCACCATGGCTGTTCCAAACATCAAAACACCTTCAACTCTCTTCAACTTGCCAAACTGTAACTCTCCACTTTCTGCTGCCAATGAGGTTATTTATTTAAAGTCTCTTGTTTTGGCCACTCACCCGTGTGATATCTCATGAATCAGCTCTTAAACGTAGACATTGTCTCTCTTTATAAATCTGATAATTAGAAATACACAGTGTCCCAGACAAAGCACAGAGCTAAGCATGCTTGGCTCCAAAGTTTTATCTTCTTCCTTTCTCTTTTAACTTTGGAGTAGGGGAGAGGGGAAGAAGTTAGGAACTGATCCCAGAGATAGTCAGGGCCTACTCTTGGCTCTCTGCTTAGGAGTTACTACTGGAAGTACTCAGAGAAAAACATCAAAGTGGGGTAGGCTACATGCAAGAATCTTATACCTGTACAGGTCTTTGGCTTTACTTTCTACTTTCTAACCTGCTGGACTGGTTCTGGCACTCTTCCCTTCTCCCCAAATCCTCTCTCACCACCCGTCCTCCACATAGACTTTCTCCCTATCCCCTAGATCAACCATTTTTTTTTCAACTGAGCCAAATCTCGCCAAAACCACGATTGACATTTATTTTGAGAGCCACACAGGACACGCACTGACAGAGGCTAGGAGCAGAGTCCTGACTCCTGGAGCGGGCGCCGGGCACACAGAAGAGCTACATTAAAAGTGTAAGGTTGCCGACCACTGCCCTAGACCTTAGAGGAAAAGATGACTAACAGCCTCATTCTGTTCATTAATACCTCGACTGTACTCCTTTCCTAATTTTTTCACCATTTTTTATTCTTCAGTTTCTCATTCTTCTTCACACTCCTTTGAGAGCAGCCAGCTTTGCTTCTCCAGATTCACAGAAGAGACAGAAGGGACAGAACTTCAAGTCATGGAGTTGCTTTCACTTGTCCCCATCACATGCTTTGTGTCTCCTTGTCATTACCTAACTCGAATTAAAGTGTTCATAAATCTTTAGAATTCCAATCCTTAGAAAATGTTTTCTAAAAAAACTACATTCATTTTATTAACAGAGTCTCTGGGACTTTCTCAGAACAAACAAAACCAACTACTTTAGGAAAAGGCAAGTTCAGGGGCATGACTTTGAGTTGAGGACTGATAGCCCAAATGACTAGGACTCAGAGAAGTTAAGGTCACACATCTGGCTAGGAGGAGAGCTGGGATCTATCTATCATAAATTGTGACGATGTTGTTGAGAAGGTCAAGGTTGTTGGATGGCAAGTGCTGAAGCAGGAGCCCGGGAGATAGCATGGAGGTAAGGCGTTTGCCTTTCATACAAAAGGTCATCGGTTCGAATCCCGGTGCCCCATATGGTCCCCCGTGCCTGCCAGGAGCAATTTCTGAGCATGGAGCCAGGAGTAACCCCTGAGCACTGCCGGGTTTGACCCCCCCCCCCCAAAAAAAAAAAGTGCTGAAGCAGACATGGGGCAGAACCCTCAGGTCCAAAATTTTTCTTCTAAGTTCCATCTATGACTCTTAGCCAGGTTTCTTGCATTTCTGTCCCTTCTTTTCAATATAAACGCTTCAATTACCCAATGCTGGTAAGATCTGGAAAATACAGAAGCCTAATAATTTATGCAGACTACATAGATATAGGTAATATGTTTGTTGTGAAGTATATCGTTAAACTATCCAAACTCCTTGCACTCCTTCGCTTTTCTCCTATCCCCCAATTTTACTTTTTTTTAATATAATTTTAATTTTAATCATAGTGGCTTACATATTGTTCACAGTAATATTCCATATTACATATGGAATATTACATATTACATATTAACATTGAATCAGGGGAATTCCCACCACAGAATTGTCCTCCCTCCACCTCTGCTCCCATCCTGCCTCCCATATCCTCCACTCTCACCCGAGGGGCTGCTAGAATAAGTGGTCCCATCTGTGTCTAGTTTATTACTTAGTGATCTTATAACTATTTGGTCTTGGTACCTCCATTATTTCCCCCCTCTAATTGGGAGGCGGGACTAGATAGTTCAAGTTATGTGGTTTTGTTTGAGGAAGAGAAAAGTAATAAAATCTATCCCCCAATTTTAAAAGAGCATAAAAGGATAAGAAAGCTAAAATGGACTGGCCTGGGGCTGGAGAGATAGCAGGGAGGTAAAGTGTTTGCCTTGCATGTAGAAGGTCAGTGATTCAAATCCCCGCATCCCGTATAGTCCCCCGAGCCTACCAGGAGCGATTTCTGAGCATAGAGCCAGGAGTAACCCCTGAGTACTGTTGGGTGTGACCCAAAACCAAAAGAATAAAAATAAAAATAAAATAAAATAAAATGGACTGGTCTGAGGTCTGTAGTTTGGAGGACGTAACAGCCTCTCCCAGGGAGAAGCTGCCTGGCCAAGTTCTTCTGATCAAGGCTGAATATTTTGTACTGAAAATAATCTCAGGCTCCTGCACACTTGAGCCCTTCTTGACCTCCAGTCACCTCTCTCTTTGTTCAAGTAAGTCTCTCTGCTCTTTTCTACACATGCAATATGTTCATGTGTAGTTACTCTTTGTAAATATGACTTTGTAAACATGCATAAGTTTCCTGTCAAATAACTAAATATGTAGTATCTCTATGCAATCTTACTCTTCCAGGCATAAAACCAGGCCCTGACTTCCTCTCAGTGATTCTTGCATTACAGTCTGCTCTAGTGGACATTTAACCAACTTAATGTGTTTCTTCGCCAATAGAACCTCTCTTTTCTATTCAGTTGTTCCTGTCCTTGTTTTGTTTGTTTGTTTGTTTGTTTTAGGGGGAAAGAACAAAGGATATATTTGAACACTATAAATGGGGACCTAGGTTCTTAAAATCCTACCTGCCCAAAAGCTGACCAAATAGAAGTCAGATTTTTTTTTTAGCCCAAGTGATTGTTATGATTGTTAGGAAGCGTCAAGAATGTTCTAAAGGAGTTACTTATAATGTCTGGAGAGCAATTCAACAAAGTCTGTTTTCATACCTCGAAAACTGTCAAAAATGTTCTGAGTGTCAGTACATGTGTTTTTGTACTAAAAGCAGAAGCAGATCAGACAAGGTGTTGGAGCAAAGTTCCTATTTCAAGTTCATAGAGATAACATCTGCAGATAAGACAGAATAAGAAACCCAGGATGCACATTGAAATAATTGTTGCTGTAGCCTGGAGCTATTGAAATGAAGAAGAAAAAAGCTCAATTGTACTAGGAAACCTTCAAAGCTTCTGGCTTCCAGTTCTGTTCAGAAGCCTTTGTGGGAAGCTCATTGTTAAACAGAGCAGCTACCCTAGCAAAGGAATCTTTGCAGTCTCGGAATCCCAGCTTCCATAGGAAGGTTATCAACAGCTATTGTTCGGGTGTTTCTTCATTTGCAGTGCTTAGGGGAGGAAACAGGCCTTCTCTTTATGGCCCCAATCCCCTCAAACATACTGGCCCCAGTTCCGGAGCTCTGGAATGATTTGCCATTTATGAAATGTCCTCTTTTCAAACTGTGCAAATCCCTAGTTAAAAATTTGAAGTGTATGACCTCTTTTTTCTTGCTACTTTCCCAATTTTCCCTTTTCTATCATTTGCTAAACTACTGGGTATGAAAAAACACCCTGAGAATGGACCTGCAGGAGCATCAGGCTGACCAATCTCCCTTCTCCCTAACCAACCCAGACCTTGAGTTAGAACAAATAACCCAAAGCCTTTGCTTCCCGCCCCCACTCAGCTCTGTTCTCCAATTCCCTTATTAAGGAAACAATGAAGCTAACACACCAGGATATTCTGGTCCTGGGAGTGATCTGTAGCAATAAATTACTTCCTCACTTCATGACTTTTACGTTCAGGAAAACCATATGGCCCTTACAGCAGGCTCCAGGTCAACCCCTGCAAACATGATGCTTGTACATCTTATCCTCATGCTATGAAAAGACTGTGGGGTGCCCAACCTAAAGCTGTTCGACATCTCACATCCCAAATGCATGCAACTCACTCAACAGTGTTCAAGCTGCCTTCTCTCCTAAGTGATTTCATCTCCACCCTTTTGCCCCCTTTCTGGCTATTAATTCCAGCACTCGGTTTGTTGTATATATTTTCCCTCTACTAGCATAGTTCTGTCACAGTGCAAGGGGGCAGGAGAGACGAGGTGTTCCTTTAGATTTTATTGCCCAGGCTGATGTTCTCCACATCATTTCCCTGTCTTTTCTTCATCCTAGTGATAACAATTTCATAATATATGTTAACTCTGGCACACACTTAACAAATTAGGTAGGGAAAGTGCCTCCTGAGTCCCCTCAACCCCCTTCCACTCTGGCACCCTTGTGGCCTTGGGGGGCGGGGGATATCACCATTTGTCACACAGTATTGTGTTGGACAATTCCTCTGTCACTCAAGGTGCTCTGAGGATGAGCTTCTTCAACAGGAGACACAGATTGAGTCCCACTGAACAGCTGGGGATTTGTGCAGGGGGCAAAAAGACTGGTCATTTCCAACTAGTGTCAGATTGGAAGAAGCTATCTGAAAGCAATAGTACTAGTAAAAAATTCAAAATCTCTTTCTATCAACATAGGCTGGATTTACCATTGATTGAATGCAAAATCCTTTATAAGTTTAGACAAATTGATTTCTATTTCCAGGCCACTTTGGGTCATTGCGTCTTCCCCTGAACCTCTACCCACAATATTCTTTTCCATTTTCTGTGCCCAGAAGTAGTTTCTGTGGAAATAGTTTCTGTGGAACTGGATTAGTAGGTGTTCACATATTGTTTACAAAAGTAATAATAGTCGATGCTCTTTTGCAAGTACTGTTACCATTGAATTTCCGTGAAAGGATTAATAATGTTTTGTCTGCTAAGTGGCTTCTCAAAAAACATGTTATTCCATTTAACACTTTGCTGGCCCATGCCTTTCAGTTAACTAGAAAAAGCAGAGGGCCAGAGAGATAGTGCAGGAGCTATTAGATACTTGCCTTGCAGGAGACAAACTCTACTTTAATCCCAAGAACTGCATATGGTTCCCTAAAAACCACCAGGAGTGATCCCTGAGCATAGAGTTAGGAGAAAGCCCTGAGCACCAACAGTGGTTTCCCCCACAAAAAATAATAATAAATATATATACACACACACACTGATAATAAAACTGGATAGGCAGGGTATGATCTAGCTGTGTCTAATTTTCAAACTACTTCTTATAATAGAAGTAATAGAAAAGAAAGCCAAGCTTTTTAAAAAGGCAGTTGAATATTCAAAGCTTAGTAAAAACTACAGTGCCCCATCATGTGTCACACATTGTTGTAAGAACTTTTTATATTCCTTTAGTCACACCACCTTGAGAAGCAGAATTATATTCACTTTTCTTTTTATGGAATAAAAGATTTAACTGATGGGGCCTGGGAGATAGCATGGAGGTAAGGCGTTTGCCTTTCATGCAAAAGGTCATCGGTTCGAATCCCGGTGCCCCATATGGTCCCCCGTGCCTGCCAGGAGCAATTTCTGAGCATGGAGCCAGGAGTAACCCCTGTGCACTGCCGGGTGTGACCCAAAAACCAAAAAAAGATTTAACTGAATCACCATGAGATACACAGTTATAAAGTTTTCCATGACTGAGTTATTGTTTTTTTATTGTGGGCAAAATGAATTACAAATCTTTCAAAGTAGACTGAGTTTTTTTAAAACAAAATAGATACTTTATTAAAGCACCGTGGTTACAAAATTGTTCATGATTGAGTTTCAATAATACAGTCAAAGTAAAACACACTCACCAGTATACATTCCTATCACTGGTGTTCCCAGTTTCACACAGACACATACACACACACACACACACACACACACACACACACACACACACACACACGAGTAAGCATTTTACTTCCCTCTCTTCTTTATTGACATGTGGTTTGCACTATTGCTAATGA
>PVKC010015835.1:0-21171 GCA_004027635.1 Crocidura indochinensis
GGACAATGGTGGTGGGAATGTTGCACTGATGTAGCGGGGTGTTCTTTACATGACTGAAACCTAACCACAATTATATCTGTAATAAAAAAAAAGGCAGAGGATCCAAGAAAAACATACAGAGAGTAAATAGGTACATGAGAAGTTGTCTATCATTTCTTATTAAAAGTAAAAATAAATCAAACAGCTATGAGCTAGCACCTCATACTTGTGAGATTGACTATAGAAAGAGCACTAGAGAGTGTGTGGAGAAGTAACATTAGTACTACAATTATGGGAAACACTACATCATTTCTCATAGAATTAATGTAAATTCTATATACTACAATTATCCCACTTCTAGATTTTTACCTAAAGAATATAGGGAAAACTAATTTGAAGATATATACATCCCTGTGTACAAAAACTAAGAATTGGGAACAATGTAAATAACATTTGAGATGTGATAATGAAGCTGTTGAATGTATACACTTAAACTACTATGCAGTAATTTAAAAGGACAAATTCTACAATGTGGATGGATCTAGGCAAGTGGTTTCCAAAAGTGGGAAATACGTCCCCCAGCAAGCTGCTGAAATTATAAATCTAGAGGAGGGGGATGATAATAGCCGTAGGTACCACTGTAGCGGGGTGGGAATGGGTAGATATGTTTGGTATCCAACTTGTTTAAAAAAAGACAAATTTTGGTGGGGAGTGATTTTTTTTTTTCTGAAAATGGTGGAGGCAGTAAGCTAAATAAATTTGGGAACCTCTGACAGACAGAATAAACCCCCCCCTTTTTTTAAAAAAAAAAGAAAAGCTGTATAATTTTCCTTGGTGGTTTATAGAAAACAAAATGAATGAACTAAATAAAACAAAATTAATAATTTAGGCTGTAGACCAGTGTAGGAAGTGATGTGAGAAAAGAGGAAGACAAATTGAGTACCTGGGCCACTATTACAGTGAAGGATTTCTTACACTGTCATAACTAGACTTACAGGAGTGGCCTTATTTTTGTAGATAGTAATTTTAAATGATATACAAACAAAATGTATGCATGCAACAATACAATATTATTTCAGTAAAAATTAAATAGAGGGGCTGGAGAGATAGTATAGCTGGTAGGGCACCTAAGTTGCATGAGGTTGACCTGGATTCAATCCCCAGCATTCCATGTGGTACCAGACCTGATATCTGCTATAAGTAATTCCTGAGTGTAGAGCAAGGAGTAACACCTGAGCATCAGATCAGGTGTGGCCCTAAAACAAAAGTAAAAAAAAAAAAAAAACTATTGGTATTGCTCAGGGCTTACTTTGGGTTCAAAGCAACGAGATTACTTTTGGTAGTTATGAGAGACCACAGGGGATGCTGGGATTAACTCCAGGTTGGCCAAATGCTTACTATATACTGTACAATTGCTCTGGTCCTCCAAAATAGAGGTACATTATAAAGTGAAAGCTTCCCTTTAAAAAAAGGTGAAAAGTATTTTAAATTTTCTACTTAGTGATAAATGCCTTTTGATGTTTTCTAAAAAGGAGTCCATGGAACAGATACTGCATGTATCAGTTCATCTTTACATACATTATCACAATACAATAAATGTGTATAAAATCATAACGTTAGAACCTCACAGAACCTCAGGTTAACAAGTAGATAGAAATTTATGGTTAACAATATGATTCTACATCCACTATCTCATTTGCTTCTACTGATGGAATTTAAAGGAAGAAATGATGAGTAATAGCATCCTTTTCCAAAAAAACCAAGGTGAAATGCTATGTAGTCTGTTCCACTGTGTAATCCAGAGTTTCTAATAAAACCTGGAGGAAAAGGCTTGGGTTTTTTTTTTTTTTATCATGTGAAACAACGTATTGATGAAAGGAAAGACACTGAGAAGGGATTCTAGATTAAGGATGAGTTAATGAATGTTTGGAGCAAAAAGACAAATTCTACTTATTCCATAATATCTTCCATAGAGATTCTTTTTTAAAAACTAAAACCCAACTACAAATATGTTTATAATCACGATGCTTAAACAAAGACACTACTATAAGAAAAGAAATTAAAAATAAAACTCCAGTCCATTTTCTTTTTCTTCTCTTCTTTTTCTTCTTCCTTTCTCCTCTTCTTTCTTATTGTTCTTCTTCCTCTTTTTCCCCTTCTACTTCTTCCTCATCTTTTTCTTTCTCCCCCCTCTTCTTCACTTTCTTCTTCCTCTTCTTCCCCTTCTTTTCTTGTCTTTTACTTCTCTTCTTCCTTTTTCTTCTTCCCCCTTTTTTACTTCTTCCTCTTCCTCCTTTTCTTCTTCATCTTCTTCCTTTTTTTTTAATTCTTCTTCCCTTTCATCCTCTTCTTCCTCTTCTTATACTTCCTCCAACTCTTCTTAATATTCTCTTCCTGGGTCTCTGGGACTCCAACGATTCCTATATTGTTTCTATTGAGTTTATCAAAGACTTCTATTTTACTCTGTTCACATTTTTAAGTAGTTTATTCATTGTCTGATCATTTGCTTTAAGGTTCTTTTCCAATCTCTTCTGGTACATGGAATTTTTCTGCATCTCATCCTTTGTCTCACTGACCCCATCCTCAGCGACTGTTACTCTGTTGGAGAGGCTTTTCACTGAGGTTTTCATTTCATTTACTGAGTTTTTCAGACCTGTTATTTCAGTTTGGAGTTTTCTGAGTTCTATCATTGTGGTTTGTTCAACTCGATCTATGCTTGCTTTGAGTTCTTTTGAGCATCCTCCATATTAATACTATAAACTCCTTATCTGAGAGGCTAACTAGGTGGTTGGTTCTTTTCAGGTCATCTTCATTTTCTATGCCTGGTGTTGTCTTGAATTGTTTCCCCATTGCAACATTTGTATGGTAGTTTTTACTATGTGCTGTGCTGGGGTTTGTGGGTTAGAAGATGTACATGACCACAAAATGAAGCAGAGAAGCCGCACTTCTCTGGCTCCACCTTATTGGGTAGGGCCCTTAACGGGTCTGGGCCCTGGAGAGTGTGTTCAATGGTGTCTTCTTGACTGTCGTGTGCAGAAAAGCCTCCATAGAAATTCTTATATATGAATGGCTTCCCCTTGTTTTCTTCTACCTCAATGCTACTAATTTTCAAGCCAATCCAAATTCCACAGATAGGATAAACTATTTGTTAATTAGCAAACACAGAAACCATAGTAAATAGTATCTCAAATTTGCAAGTACCTTTGCTCAAGCACAGCATTATGCTAGGTGGATTTTCAAATCTTTAGCACAAACAAAGAAGATGATACTCGGGGATCAGGAACTTGTAGCCAAGTCCAGAGTTTAAGCCACACCCCATGATATTTGCCCTATAGCTCTTCCAAATTTAGCATGTCTTGTTTATCTCACATATACACTCTCTTGCTCAAGTTGGTTCTAAGTTCTTTGGGGACAGGGAACAAGTCTTCCTTTTGTTACAAAACTTCATGTACATAACATCTCAAATATCATTTTTTGTGTGTAGACAAAACAGGTAATAGAAATCTGCTTCATAATTATTAAGAAAAATTGTTTGGTACTCTTAATGTCAGTTTCTCAACCGCATGTAATTAAAACAAAAGTAAACAGGTAATCTATAATTTTTGTTGCACCAGTCTGATCAGGTATTCATTAGCATTACCATGTCTGATCCCATGTTGTATGAACAAAATGCTTAGTTGACACTTTTGGTAATGAAAACTAGTACATACAGATTTTTGTGCGTGGGGGATGCATTCAGCAATGCTCAAGGATCACTCAGGGTGACTTTGGAGGACCATATGGGGTGCTGGGGATTAAATTTAGGTCAACCACCTGCAAGTCAAGTGCCAGATCTGTCTGACCTTCCAGGAAGTTTTGGAAAGACCAAAAGTGATGAGAGAAATAACTGAAAGGGATAGAACTTATGATTTGCATGCAAAAAATTAGACTTAACCCTGACAACACATGGTTTCCTGAGTATTACTAGAAATGACCTTCAGAGCAAAATCCAGGAGCAGCCAGCCCCTGAGCACTATAGAATGTGGACCAACAACAAAAAAACAAAAACATTTAAAAAAATAAAATGACAAAAGTCCATCAAACATATGCAGGTACAACAATTCATATGAACCAGAATTAATACAAGAAAAGAATTTCCAAGTCAATTAGTTCTTGATTAATTTTGGGCAGCTGCATATTCTAGAAATACCAAGGTGCAAACTCTGAACTTGTTCCATTTGTAGCAAGAGGATAAATGCCATGATTTTGATTCAGGAAAAGAAGAGGTATTCACTGTCAAGATTTTTTTCGGAGAAGGGTTGAGCCCAAACTTCTTTAGATGACAATCATTTCATTACTGTCTTCATTAACAGGTAAACAAATAAACAACATACTTAAAACACAATGCATTATATATTTTAGATTTCATTATATATTTTAGAAATCACTCCTGGTAGACACAGGGGACCATTTGCCCTCCAAATTTGTTACTTCTTTATAGTGTTGACAATTTAATTGTTCAAAAAATACACTAATATAAGTTTTGAAATTGATTGGAGTACTTCTGAATTATTTCTCAGTGGCATATGCTAACAATTACTAGGCCCAATCTACCATATTTTATTGACAGTCCACACACAGGAATCTATATAAGCCATCAAGAGTGAAACTTTCATGTATCAATACAGTGCCACATCTCCATGGAATCAACCCACATCATATAATAAAAAGTAAATTCTGGGTGAGGGACACTTAACTTACATTTGGGTCTTCATGGCTGTGCCCATTGGTCTCAACCAATTCTGTTGTACCTTTTAACTGCAAATAAATTTAAAAAAAAAAAAGAAAAAAAGGAAAAGCAAGGCTGTTAAGTGTATATCATCCTGTTAACTCTGATTTATCTGAGGTTGCACTTTATAAAACTTTGAAGAAGGAAAAAAACAACAGATGGAGCACATAATTCTAATGAGTCTTATTGAAACCAGCTTGAGACCAGTATTTTATGAGACTTGATGACTGGTAAAAAATAAATGGGCCTTGGTCATTATTTTTTAAATAATAAGATTAGAAAGCAGTTCCATAGGCATAAAATGTATAAAATTGGTTCTTAAGGATAATAAATGATTTCATTTCCTAGTTCGGCTGCTATTAATTTAAACCCTGCAGTGTTTGCAAGTTGCCACCAGCTAAATGATGTTATACTAACGATTATTCTTGAATGATGCATTTTAAGGGGTTTTTAACATGCCGTAGTGCTACTAAACATGTCCTCTTTGTGAACACATTTGAATGACTGACATTGTTTCCGGAGGCCTAAAAAGAGAAAAGATTATTTCCTCTTTTATTATTTATTTATTTATTTATTTTGGGGTTTTTTTTTTTTTTTTGAGTCACACCCGGCAGTGCTCAGGGGTTACTCCTGGCTCCATGCTCAGAAATTGCTCCTGGCAGGCACGGGGGACCATATGGGGCACCAGGATTCGAACCGATGACCTTTTGCTATCTCCCGGGCCCTATTATTTATTTATTATTTTGGTGAAGGAAGACATCCCTTTGGTAACTGAGGCATTTGAAGAAAAGCTTTTTCTTAAATAAGATTTTTAACAGTGGACATTTGAAAGTTTCTCTCTTGCTACAAATCTCTCTTTCTCTCTCTGTATGTGTGTCCCATTACGTGTGTTTGTGTGTGTGTGTGTGTGTGTGTGTGTGTGTGTGTGTGTCTTCCTCATAAAGTTTAGGAGTGATCAGTTATCAAGAAATTTCTGGAAAACTTTAATTGACATTTTTATCCTAGCAGGGCTCAAAACAGACATTTGGAGGGAGCCACGGAGCAAAGGAAAGGTGAGGGGCCTGGCAATATTTACTGGCATTCTTCCTATTTTCTGAAGCCTAATATAAGGAATTCATGACAGGACATAAATACTCCAAGCCTGAAAATAAATATACCACTGGTGTGTTTGATTTGAGACATTGGTTCTTTCTGGCTATTTATACATAACAAAAGCTTTCATTTTCTGAAGGCACTCTCATACTCAAAGGATCTCAAGGGAAACTTAGATATTCCTCATGCCAAGAGAGAGACTTGGTCAAAGGCATTGTGAAGAAATGAAACAAAGAAATGGCTCATTGACACAGAAAAGTCTCATCTATGGGTTTTAAGAAAAATAAAAGACATTATTGAAATAATCCCCAGAGATGAGGGCCAGAAGGATGGGCTCACAATATAATGCTCACCACAAAGAGTGGTGAATGCAGTTAGAGAAATAACTACACTAAACTATCATACCAATGTCAATGAGTAAGGGAAATAGAAAGCCTGTCTCTAATACAGGCGGTGGGAGTGGTGGAGAGGAGGGAGATGGGGACATAGGTGATGGAAATGTTGCACTGGTGAAGGGGGGTGTTCTTTTTATGACTGAAACCCAACTACAATCATGTTTGTAAATCATGGTGTTTAAATATATTATTTAAAATTATTATAAACATGACTGCAATATGAACATTTGAACAAAATTAAATATTCGGCAATTAATAAAAGAAATGGCTCATTTCTATATCACGTGACATTGTATACGAAGAGAAAAGCTGTTTTCCTTCTTTGGGGCTACATCACTAATGTCCTACATGTAACAGATATAATGTGTGATGAATACAAAAGATTAAGTGTGCCACAGTGATAAAAGTGCCAGGGATTACCGGAGGGCACATCAAAAGACTTAAGACAGGAAAACACAGAGTTTTAAAATGCTCTTTTTTGTTTTGTTTTGTTTTGGGTCACACCCCAGCGCTAAGGGGTTACTCCTGGCTCTGTGCTCAGAAATCACTCCTGGTAGACACAGGGGACCATATAGGATGCCAGGATTTGAACCACTGGTCATCCTGAATTGGCTGTGCGCAAGGCAAATGCCCTACTGCTGTGTTATCTCTCCAGCCCTGGTTTAAAATATTCTTTTCACGTATAACTAACTGTTCTCTTTATTGGTTCTTACTACCCATCCCACTTTTAATTTAGATTTATTTTAATTTTTTTATTTTGGCTTTTGTGTCATACCAGGCAGTGATCAGGGCTTACTTTAGGCTCTGTTCTGGGGTATAATACAGGAATTGAATATGTGTAGGTTGCCTATAAGGTAAGCAAGGATCACCTCTTCTCTAGATGCTTTTATCTCACAAAAAGTCTGTATTGTGTCTGAAGCTACCACATTTATCAGGGAGACACAAGAGAGGATCCTGAGAGACTTATTTTTGTTTTTGTTTCACTGGTCATACTCAAGGCTGTTCAGGTGCTACTCTCTGTTGTCAGCTAAGAGGGTGAACAATGCCAAACTATCAAAACCAGGCCTTCTGCATGCAAAGCATATACTCAGACCATTGAGTTCTCTTTCTCATCCCTGTGACAGTCACTTTGATTTACATACCAAGTCAGGGACTGTAGGAATAGTATAGGACATGGGCACTTGCTTTGCATTCAGCTCCCTTGGCCTAACCTGGTCAATCCTCAATAGTCTCATCCTCATAGTCTTCTGAGTACTACCAGAGAGTACTATTGAGCAAAGGGACAGGAACAGTCCATTGGCACACTTGGAGAAGGCCCCAAACCACACCGCTAATAAAACAACTTAAAAAACACCAAAAAATCAAGTCACTAGAGAAGGATGCCATGATGTGTGTGTATAATATTAAGACTGTCCATCCAGTTGTGCCAGGGCATGTGTAAGCCTTTAGGGGGCCTCAGCCCACCAGATGTATCATCAGATTTTCCTGGTGGGTAGAAATAATTTAACCCCATGGGGTTCCTCAAAAGGCCCCCTGTGGACGCCTTTTTCCCCTGCATGGATGGTTGAGGAATTTCCAAAGAGATGCCTGGCATTCTTTTCAACCAGTATCTGACTATCTCTCCTTTGTATATATCAGGCAAAAATATTGGCCTCTTTTAAATAATTTGGCCCAGAAATTTCAGCACCAAAAGTTTATTTGAGAACCCCTTTTTCTGGATTTAGTCAGCCCTAAAAAAGCAAAGACAAATTTCTCTCCTTTTCAAATTTGTCCTTTGTAGCTGAAATTTCTGGTAATCAAAGGTGTAACCAGAATACAGGTTTTGGCTTTTGTCCCTCCTTTAGAAATAGGGAAGCTCCTTTCTTGGGGATTTGGCTCCTCCCTTCCTTTAACCTCTAAAAACAATAGGAGTCCAGCCTAGAAAGACCAAGTTTTTAGATATTTCCTATTTTCTCCTAATCCTGATTTTGCATTTAAAGCAAGCTTGCTAAGAATTACCTTGAGCTGTGACCTCCTCTTTTGCAACTTACAATTTTATAGTCATACTCATAGCTTAGGTATTGTTATCGTTGTACTAGGCTTTGTGATTACAATTATTCTTTGCCTGTGGCTAATTTTACCCCTATTAATTCCCCTGCTCAAAAAATTAAACTTGTCGCACTCTTGCCAGAAACGTGTTGACGCCACACATACTGCGTGTGATATCATTATTTCATATTTCATATTCGTCTGCTTGTGTTACCCATTTTTCTCCCGTGAAAGGACTATGATCCATTAGAATTGCTGAGATGCAAGATGTCTACAACAAGTTGTATTTACCAGAAACTATTCATTTAGATCTATGAATGCAGAAACTGAAGAAAGGTAATATACACACAAATATTACATATGAGTCCCCAAAAAGCCTCCTAGGCAATATTCGTGGGGACAGAAGTAAAGTTTTTGAGGAGCAATTGTGAAGGGGATAGATTCTTTGTTCTCTGATATTAAATTGTTTTGCAAATAAAAATGCTACGCACTTATTTTATTTCATTGTTTTGGTTTTGGGGCCATACCCAGTGATCCTCAGGGGTTCCTGCTGGCTCTGCACTTAAGAATCAGTCGGGACAATATGGGGTGCCAAGGATCTAGCCAGGGTTAGCCACGTGGGAAGCAAAAGCCTTGCCTGCTTGTAATATCATTTCAGCCCACAGTTCACAAAAAAAAAATCATGGTTTAAAAATATTACATTCAAAGTTATTTGTGTTGGATAAATAACCTCATAAGTTACTGAGAGGGGAAATATTTAAAACCACCTAAATTTTACTGCCCTCAAAGTAATGGAGTTCCTATCTGTGATCTCCTAGCCCCCGCCCACAAGCCATCAGTCATTATACTGTTGGCAGCAAGCAAGGCTTAGAAGCAAGAAAACATTTCAAGTCTCTCCTAGCTTCTCCCATGTAGATACTGGGCTTAGATTTCCCTGTGCTGCCAAGTGATCCATCTTATCCGGCTGTAAGACAATACTTTCAAATCCGCTTATCAATGTCAGGCCACACTTTAGTATCAAAGAAAGCCTGGATAAAATGATCAGATTTACAAACTTCATATAAAAGGATTGTTGCTCATGTGCTTAGATAAGTGCCCTGATGCACAGAAAGATGTTTTTTTAAATGGCACTATGAATCAGTCTTTCTTATTCACATGTCTGCAAGATTACCAGGGGGCTTGGGTTAAACTCACTTTCCTTACTGTTAGACTTAAGAGGGAAATAGCTGCTTGCTTTGAAATATATCTGCATTTCTGGCATTTGAAACCTTATCAAAACCCATTCATCTTCTTCAAGTAATGTTCATACTTCTGTTTGTCAGGCTTGGGTGGCCTAAAGAGGCACAATGTGAGAACAAAGATGCCAGGGAGATCATAAAGTCAGCTAGGGGCTAGGAGAAGTGACAGGATAGGTGTACTGCAGGGCTGAATTCCCCAAATCTGCACTCACATAGCTTCATGAACCAGAGAGAATTTTTACTTACTTGTTCCTGAAGGACTTTGAGCAAGGCTTGCGTGTGTGACTGTTCTTCCTTTGCTTGCTCAAGTTCTGACTTTTTGCTGTTTAACTCCTCTTGGATGGTCAGCAATTGCTGGGAAATTAAAGAATATTTAGTATAAGCAGGAGATTGCAAGAAATTCAAAACACCCACTCAAAAATATGACAAGATATTTCCACATAGCCAAGCTTCCAAACTGTACTTGATTTCTTTTGTTTGTATCACCTACACTTTAGCACAGGGACTTTTGCAGGCTATAGATACATAATTCACTGATTTTGGCATTCAGAAATTGACTTAGTCTTTCTGCAGGTACTTCAGAAATTGACTTAGTCTTTCTGCAGGTACCATTCTATTCCTTTGAACAAATGTATATTAAATACACGAAGAGGTTTGTACACTGATAAGTGAAATTAAATAAGGAAGGGAAATTAGTCAACTTACTGAGGGTATTGTCATTTTACACATGATGGCAAAGTGTGCTTTGTAGTAGTTGTGGAAAGCTACTTTACCAAGAGGCTGGAACCACAAAAGATCCTTTTCTTTTCTCTGTTATGATGATGATGTTTTATTAGATCAGCAGGATTGAAGTCCAAACTGCAATCAATATATCAGCTGCAAAAACTGCTGATATAAGCTGTCAAAACACTAAGCTATGGCCTCTGCTGTTATTTTTGAGCAGTGCCACAGAAGGGATTTTGATCAGCCTTGAGCTTCCCTTGCCCTATCAATTGTAACTCATGTGGAGGCTTATGTTGTCGCCTAAAAGAACGATGCTGCTAGGCACTAATTCTTTGGAACAAGGTTAGATGTTTAGAGATACACTGACTGGAGAATATATTCAAGAGCTCTGAAACTGGTCCTGGAAATAGCAATGTCTAGACAATGCTTCTTGACAACAAAGAGCTATTGAGAAAAGACAAAAATGCATTTCTCAAGCTTTGGTTCCTCACACAAGCTACCCTAATGACTAAAAAATTCTAATATATTCCAAGGAAAGTAGAAAGCCTGTCTAGAGCACAGGCTGGGCTGGGTTGGGGAGAATGGAGATTTAGAACATTGGAAATCGGAATGTTGCACTTGTGAAGGGGGTATTCTTTACATGACTGAAACCCAACCACAATCATGTTTGTAATCAAAGTATTTAAATAAAGATATTAATTAAAAAAGAATTCTAATATATTCCAGTCATACACAAGTATCTCTAGCTTAAGGCCTGTGATTTGGGGGCTTACATAAGACCATCTCAGAACTGCCTGCCAGCTCTCGCCAATCACGTTCCAAATAAATAGGAGCACATGTTTTCTGGTGTGTAAATCTACCAATTGGAAGGATTAAACCAATATTCAAAAATTATTCAGTTTTAGGGTATGTTGGAAGGTAGGCAGTACTCTGGACTTTGTTCTAAACCCTAGCACTGGACAGAAATAGAGGATCCTTAACCTCTACCCCCATAAGCAACATTGATCTTCTTGCAACTTTCTAAAGACTCCCTGGTTCCTATTGCACCATCTGCTTTTATCAAGGCCATCCATGAGTAAAGCACACAGCCCTCCTTGGTGTCACTATACTATGTAATTTGTGCACCAGTTGATTCAAAGGTAGGAATCAAGAAGCGTATGTACTTCGACACCACCACAATAAGAATCTTGGATGACTATTTCTATATAGAGGGTTATAGATCTAGATCTTTGCTCTTGTTACTGGTTCTCAAGTTGTTACTAGTTGTTACTGGTACTCTGATGCATGAATCTAAGTGAATGATTATATTACTAGACAATATCTAATCTAATCCCCAAATTTCCTTTTACAAGGAATCCAATAGGGGTAATCAGGTGTGCAGCTATATCTGTTTCATTTGACAAGAGAGAAAAATAGAGAAACAAACAGTCCATATTCAGCACCAGAGAGTTGGCAGTGTCCATGATAGTTCAGTGGCACAATTAAAATGTGAGGTGACACAAAAGGTATCTATACAGAGCAGCAGCTCCCAGTGAGGGCCATGCTCCCTGCATCAAATGTTCAGACTCTGAAAAGATTTCATGGAATTCTGTGCCATGTTCATAGAAAAGAATCTTGTTACTGTGAGTGGGTTTATGGATCTTTTTGTTGTTGTTGTTAATTTTGCCCATCAATTTTATGGTGACCATTTAGTATTTATTATTTAGTATTATGGTAGCTTTTTAGTAATGAGAAAAAGAAGGAAATGAATGCTGAGGAATAGGACAAAGAAAGGACATCTACACAGCCTTCTGCTGTTACCAACACTGGATAAATGAGAGGAAAAGCAAGAAGCTCTTGGGAGCCTTTTTTTTTTTCTCTAACCTTTACAATATGTCCTCATTCCATTAGCATATACATGCCAATCCTTCCTTTAAAGCTTCCATCTTCTTTCATTCTTTATGAATGAAAGAATCATACTTTTAAGATTCAAACACTTTATGCCTTTATCCCTACATCCTACTTTTCTCACATTTAAGCAATAACTTTAGTGGTTTAGGGTCTATCTTTCTTTTTCCAAAATATACATTGTGCTTTTATGAGTATGCTTTGCTTTTAATCCAATACTGCCATATTTGCTCCTGAGTATGCTTTACTAGAGATTGTTTGAAATATCCATCTGTATTATCATGTCTATTGATATATATGATCTATATTATATTTATTGATATATATATAATATCAATATATTAGTGTATATATATTGATGTACCTATATACTCGAGTATAAGCTGAAACCAGCTTATACTCAGGTCATACAGGTTATATAGTCTATGGCACTATTTCTCAATTTTAGTCATATGATTCCACACTCAGGGGAGGGGTATTTCCAGGGTGAAAGTTGTGTAAGTGGGGGCCATAACATACGACTCAAGATAAACAAAAGGATGGGGTGTATGTATGTGAGCTCAGAGCTATTAGTACAGTTCATAGGGCTCTTACTTTGTATTTACCAGATCTGAGTTCTATCCTGGCATCCTGTATGGTTTCCTACACCCTGCCAGGAGTGATTCCTGGGAGCAGAGTAAGCTCTGAGCATTTTTGAGCCAGTGGTACACAATAGTTACCAAGCTAATTCTTAGCCTTATCCAGGTAAGTATAGTGGGTCTAAATCATGTAAATCTTTGTAAAATGCTTCACTTCTGACTTACTGATTGTCTGCATCTCATCTTGTACTTCCTAGATACTGAAATTTATCTGTACTGCTTCTTAAAATAGTCAAGGCAGTGACTTCAATCTGGGGAATTTCCCAAGGAGTGAGAACTCCTAAGGCCACACAGAAGACCAACCTATTCAGAATACTTAGATGATGGATCTGCACAAGGATATACTTGACATCCATCCAAGTGTCATACTCAAACAGTGTTATGTCATCACTACTGTACTCAATCTTGGGTTTTGTCCTTCTCTACCATGACTTTACACGTTTATGCACTTAAGTCGTACACAGTAGATTCATGGCCTCTGTCTCCTTCCAGCTATCTACTAGACCACTCATTTTGTGTTTTCAATGATGCTTATCACCTGGCCAAAAGCCTGTCTAATTTCTTGAATGGCATCTTTAAAAACTTTGAATATAACACCTTTTTTTGTCACCATTATAACCTTACTCCTAACCCTCTTCCATATCCCTAATGTTTTCACACTGCATGACAAGAAACTTCTTTCTTGTGGATCTGCTTTTTTCTCTTGTCACTTAGTCTGTGCTCTGAAGAGAACTGACAAGAAGTAAAGTACTTAAACAAATCCTCCATGCCTACTGGGTAAAATCCAAGTCACTGGCCTTCTCACCCTTTCTTGGGCATATCATAACTTCTTGGGCATATAATGTATGACAAGCTCTCTACCCAGATGTTTTCCTTGCAGATATTTATTCATTCTTTAAGCCCCAATTCAAATGTGGTTTTGGCATCAACACCAAATATTATGATGCCTTTGTGCAAGAAAAGAGCCCTGGATCCTAGAGAGACATAATCCCCCACTAAGGCATATGTTTGGATATTAGAGTGATTCTTGAGCTGATTACCACTTGACCCAGTGGTTTGGTTCCTTTTTCCACATCAGAACCTATATAATCATCAACAGTAGCTTTTTTTTTGGTGGGTGAGCTTAAAGGGAGTTGATGTCATATCCCATGATTATCAGGGTTTACTCCTTTGTGCCTAACGGAGTGCAGAGAAACAAAAGTAGGGCTAAATAGAACTAGAGTCAGCCATGCATACTCTAAGTGTCTTAAACCTAATATCTCTCTTTGGTCCTTAGCTTTGGATTCTTTTTCATCAAAGACTGAGCTCCAGTCACTCAAGCAAAATTAGTTGTTCCAAGTTATTTGCTCTTGGGAACTTTTATTTTGTATTTATTTACTCAATACACTATATGCACCAATAGATGATAATAATTTGGTATTGGGGCCTGGGAGATAGCATGGAGGTAAGGCGTTTGCAAAAGGTCATGCAAAAGGTCATCGGTTCGAATTCTGGTGCCCCACATGGTCCCCCGTGCCTGCCAGGAGCAATTTCTGAGCATGGAGCCAGGAGTAACCCCTGAGCACCGCCGGGTGTGACCCAAAAAAATAACTTGGTACTCTAATGTTTAGGCAGTACTAATAAAAGAATGCATGCATACAGAGGTCTTGTTCTAGTTTCCTCACATCTATGTGATTAAATCATAATCTCAAAAATGAAAAAATAATAACGTACTCATAGACTAAAATTAAAACACCCATTTATAGGTAAGCCACTTCAGGAGGAGAAAAGAAAGGAGGAAGAGGAAAAGAAAGAGGAGGAGAAGAAAATGAGGAGAAAAGAGAGAAGAATGAGAAAGAAAAGGGGAGGAAGAAAAGGAGAAGCAAAAGAAGGAAGAGAAAAAGAAGTAGGTTGAAAATAATAAAGAGGAAAAGGAGAAAGGAGAATGAAGAAGAGGAGGAAGAGGTGGAAAAAGAGGAAGTAGAATACCTTTGAAGGTATCTCCCTACTCAGGTCTAAGAACTATCAGGGAGACTCTTCCTGGGCACTGCTTGCATGGGGATTAAGGCTGCCCAAGAAATTAATAAAAAGAAAAAAAAAAAGAAAAACTACCACAGGATATATGACTGTATAATTTTTGTTCTAGACATGTGGATATATGAAAGCTTCTGAGGAAAACAGCAGTTCCAGTTAAGACATTCATATTCATTACTCCTGCAGTTCCAGACATCCTTCTTGATCTACAGTGAAATATTTCTTTAAATATTTCTAAAGAAATCCAGTCAATGAATTTATAATTATGCGATTTCTTCCCAATGTTCCACCCAAAGTAGAACATAATTACCAATAAAGAAAAAATAAAACCACCACTTCTGTTCTGTTTTTTGCATTCTTCAAAATTAATGCTTTATTTTGTTTAGAAAGCATAAACTTGTGAATCTGATATTTATGTATTCAAAACAGCGTGATTCAAAACTGCTATTCTTCATTTGACTAGAGGGCCTATAAAAACAACAATAGTCCACAACTAGATAATTTAAGTCAGTTTTTTCTGGTCCCTTTTCACTTGAAATTTATGAGACTCTATAATATTCTCTCTAGTTTTGAATTTTTAAGTACCGGAGTACCTCAATTACACAAGTTCAGAGGCAGCTAAAACTTAATCAGAAGAGTCCTCGGTTGGATTGGCTGACTGCAGCACAATTTTAATTTAACATTGGAGAGGATGGCATTAAACAGATGCACTATTACATTTTTAGGTTGGCAACAATTGAGTGTGTTCCAATTAGACAATTAGCCATATGCCAATCAAGTGCAAACACTCCAGCGGACAGTTACAGGTAAATACACACTATAACTGACACATCTTGATATTTTCAGGCCACTGATTTAATAGAATCATTTGTAATGCTCTTGGGAGATGTAGACTTCAGTGCATAATGGGTCTTTCTCTTTGACAAATTCAAAGAGCATTACAAATATTATCTGGAGTCTCAGAATAAGTGAGGTCACAATTTCCTTTTTTACAGATGGGTGAAGTTTGGCATGAAGAGGTCAAGTCATGTCTCAAAGTACAATCTGTGAGGAACCTACTACTTGCATAACTCAATTTTCCTGCTTCATACTAGGTAATCATAATGCACTGTCAATAATGAATGGATATGGGGCAAACCAAGCTTAAACTTTTACCAATTACTGCTACCTAGGCATTTGCACTTCCACCCAAAAGCTATGCTGTAGAGATACGCTATTATCCTGAAATTTTTTGGATTGGTAGATGCATTTTAAATTTACATTAGAAGTTGATACATTTATTTTATTTACTCAAAATTTTATAATTTTGTTACTCAGTTAACATTTCTCTATATCTTACAGATAAAATCTTAGATTTCATAAAAGTCACACACTATAGTGTAATTATGCTCTGTGAAATATTCCAGCAGCATTTCATTATCAATTGTAATTCATGGACCTGGGATTTTTGGTAGAGAACTCAGGGATACTTGGCAGGACAGAAAGAGTCTGGGGATGAAGGTGGAAATGGATAGAGAGATGCTTAATCAAAATACAGATTTTGTATCTTCTGTGGTGGCTTAGAACTTCTTTCAGCAAATGGTGGTGGACTAGGTGAACTCATCTACCAGGCAGGGTACAGGACAGTGACTGATACATCCTATTCTTTTTTCCCTCCATTTTTAAAATTTTAATCAAAGTGGATTACATATCTTTCACAGTAATATTTTAGGTACATAGTGATATTGAATCAGGGGCATTCCCACCACCAATGTTGTCCTCCATCCATCCCTGTTCCCAATGTGCATCCTATATCCTCCCCTTTTACCCTCCAGGCTGCTATTATAAGTGGTCCTCTTTGTGTCCAGTATGTTGTAGATTGGGTATTGATTTTGTTGCCATTGGCTTTGGGCTTGGTGTTTAAGTTTGATCATTTTTTTATTTCTACTTAATATTCATATGACTGTTTGGTCTTGATACCCTCCATTATTTCCCCCTTCATTTATGGGATGGAACAAGATGGTTCTATTCTTACACAACTAAAACCCAGCTATAAATATGTTTGTATTCATGGTGCTTAAATAATATATGTACTACAATAACAAAGATGGCATACACTCACACACACACACACACACACACACACACACACTCACAATTCCAAAAAGTGTCTACTACTAGTTCAACTTCCATGGCAAATCCTGGAGATCACTTTAGAATTTAGGAGAAAGAACTTGGAGTATCTGTTTTGTTGTTGTTGTTGTTGTTGGCTTCTCTGGCACTTTATTTATTTATTCATTTTGGAGTATCTGTTTTGAATAAGAACTTGTTCTTATTCTTAGATAAGAGGCATTATAGTTATTCATATATAGAAATCTGAAAATATTTGAGCCCAAGAAATATCATCAACTTAACTATAATGTGCTTATGCTCATTTGATTCAATTTAAATAAATGTTAAAATATTTCTTTTACTATGCAATAGATCTGATATCCTGATTCTCAGAGAGATATGTCTTTTAGGCCAGAAGAATATCATGTAAAGCAATAGCCCTCAAACTATGGCCCGTGGGCCACATATTGTATTTGTTCCCGTTTTGTTTCTTCACATCAAAATAAGATGTATGCAGTGTGCATAGGAATTTGTTCGTAATTTTTGTTTTTACTATAGTCTGGCCTCCAATGATCTGAGGGACAGTGAACTGGGCCCCTGTTTAAAAAGTTTGAGGACTCCTGTAAAGGAATGAAGTCAGGGGCTTTCAAAATAATTTCTCACTGAAGGTGCTATCTTGGTAAATATGACTTGGTTTGAAAGAATGACTGTTAGCAGCTATTATCATATCTAATCTATGTGGCAACACCTGAATCATTAACTGTAACCTGGTTGGTGTGTGTACTTTGTCTCAAAGCTGATTAATTCCATCTATAATCTGAACTGTGGCCAGTTCTGAACTGTGTCACTTGGTTCTGTTAAAAAATGAAAGGATACACCCAATAATTCCTTTTCCCTTGCTAAGATTCTGCTTCTTTTTTTATTTCTTAATATAATTTTTATTTTAATCATAGTGGCTTACATATCATTGACACTAATATTTTAGGTACACACTAACATAAAATCAGGGGATTTCCCATCACCGAACTGTTCTCCCTCCACCTCCGTTCTTGTCCTACTTCCCATATCCTCCTCCCTCACCCCTGGGGCTGCCAGAATAAGTGGTCCCTTCTATACCTAGTTTACTACTTAGTGGTCTTACACCTGGTCTTGGTCCCTCCCTTATTTCCCCCTCTAATTGGGAGGCTGGGCTATATAGTTCATGTTATATGGTTTTGTTTGAAGAAGAGAAAAGTAATAAACTGGGGAAAATATCAAATATGCTCTCATCCTAGATTTAAGAGACGAAGGGGAAAAAAAGGTGAAACACCACAACAGTAGAAAAAGAAGTATCAACTAAAATATCCAGTGAGCACTCCAACAATAAAGATAAGCACCACATAAAAGCCATGGTCTTGAGATAAAAATCATGACAGAGCACATAAAGGAAGAAAAGAAGAAAATAAATAAATAAATATAAATGGAGACAGCAACTTCAATAACCATACCAAAACAAAGAATTTGACAAAAACTAGATAAATAAATAAAAACAAATAAAAAATTGTTTTGTGCTTTTTGCCTTATTTTTTCTTTTTTCTTCCCTCCTGCACAGGCACAGTAAATATCGGGGTCATTCAAAAAGGAATTCCCTTGGCCTTAGAGATACAGAAAATTATGCTTCTTAAACACATTCACAGGCCCGGGAGATAGCATGGAGGTAAGGCATTTGCCTTTCATGCAAAAGGTCATCAGTTCGAATCCCGGTGCCCCATATGGTCCCCTGTGCCTGCCAGGAGCAATTTCTGAGCATGGAGCCAGGAGTAACCCCTGAGCACTGCCTGGTGTGACCCCCCCCCCAAAAAAAAAAAAAAGAAAAAAACACATTCACTATTTCTCCTCTTACTTGCTTAGTTTCAACTCTCCATTGCCTCAGTCCTGTTCTAATTCTCATTGCCATCTGAATGACAATAACATTCTCCTTAGGTCCTGATGATGAATTCTATGGGCAGCTGTTTGACATCTAATGACTGCATTCTGAGCTCATCCTCACTCAATAAGAAAATGGTAGAGATGTTAAAAAAAATCAAGCACACACTTGCACAACTAGAGAGCAAGGCTTTGCCTAAAGGCAAACACATCTGACAGTATTTCTGACAAAGGAAGAAATCTGGCTCAGGGGAAGGACAGTCATTTACCACCTGGTACATCGTTCACCTTTCTCATTGGGGAAAAAAGATCGAATTGAACTAGCTTGAATTTCCATGTCACACAAGGTGGTAAGACTCCGCAAGATCTATTCTTGTTTAAAATGTCATCTACTTCCATCTGGGGATAAAAAAACCTGCACTTCAATTTGTAGTCAGATAGGAGGGTGAGTAGGCCTGTGACCTGGTTCTTCAATCTGGTGGATGGAGGGGGGGACACTCCCTCTGTCCCCAGAAGAGTCACCCTTGGGGGAGACACATCTCTAAGCACCTGTTCAGATGACTGATAACAGCAACACTGGATCATAGAAATGAAACCTTGCTCAGTGCCTAATACTCTATTACACCATCCTATACATATTTAATTCCTTGGGTCTTTCCTCATAAATCAATTCCTTCAGGCCCTTAATCTCGTCAATATCTTTTCTGATATTGAATTTTAAATGCCAGTCTCATTGCTAGGCAGAAATACAATTTCTCACTGGTGATGGGATCAGGGTCCATTTACAGCTAGGAATGGTCCTGAGCACAGCTCTGTTCCCTGACCCTGTTTACATTCTAATGTTAGCTACAGCCACACAGCCCAAGGACAGTCCTGACCTGGGTTTGGCCTCTGAGAGCTGGGACCCAGAATCTTTGAATCGGACATATCAGGGAATATGACAGACTGTTGGAATATTATGGAGAGGCAAAGTTGTTTCAGGGTCTGAGACTTAAGGGGGTAGGGGAGCCTGAGATATGCAAGTCAGGATGTCACAAAAGGAATAGGTAGTGAACTCCATCTGTGCGACATGCTAGGTATGGAGATAGGGGATACAGGGCCGGATTTTCCAATTTGGGGTGTCTGAGAGCCTGTACAGCAGGGTCTGAGCACTAGATCATCTGGGATCTCCAAGATGGTTCATAGCAGTGTTTCTTAAATCAGGGGACATGTTGCACTTAAACCCCAATGTATTCCATGAGATTTGCAGGTGTAAATTGGATACATGGAAGCCACAGGGGGGGGGGAGGAACAAGGACAGAAGACAGTCATAGTAGTTGGGGAGAGGGGTAAGAAAGGTAAAGAAACATGGGCTAATGAACTGGATTTTCCTATGTTAAAGTAGATTCCATGTGTCTGGCAAAATTTCAAAGCAACTTAAAGCAACTAGTTCCTCAGAATCTATTTCTCTAGAACCTTATGAGTGACCTAGGAGCTGGGACACATAGAGAACCACCGAGATACATATTAGCACATAGATTTGGTACCAATAGTTCTAAGTAATACCAAGAGTCCCTGAGAGCTGTATGCCTCTGTTGGAATTGAGCAAGTATAATGACAAGTTGAACAATAGTGAGAAAAACAAGATCTTTCCATTTATTTTAAATGTTCAGCAGCATTCTAAACAAAAACAGAGCTAAAATACTCCTTTAGTTTCAAACAAAAATTATTGTTGCCATTTTCATTAAGATTTAATATGTTTGTCATCTTCAAATTATAACATCTCATTCCTTACTCTTTAACAAATATATGCTAACTGGAAACTAATTTGGAAAATGTGCATTTTAGAGTCTGCTCCTACTTCTATTTTCCACCTGCTCCCCACTGCACATACACTGCATATGCACATATATACCCCCAGAGTCTTAGCTTTTTGGGCTTATATTCATTTAAATTTGCTTTTGACACAGTCACTAATAGTTTTTGCTCTTTAGTTTCCTACATGTTTATAGCAGGTTGAAATAAACAATGATAGGGCAGTGACAGTAGAATCTAAGAACTAGAACCTGCACAACTTCCTTCTATAAAAACCCTCAAAGAACTTTTCATTATTTGACTTTTTTCTTTTTTTTTTCTTTCTCTTCTCCAGGTTATTACTTTTCTCTTCTTCAAACAAAACCACATGACTTGAACTAACTAATCCCGCATCCCAATTGGGGGAGGGGGTATAAGGGACGTACCAAGACTAAACAGGTGTAGGACCACCAAGTAGTTAGCTAGGCACAGAGGGGACCACTTAACCTGGCAGCCCCGGGGGTGAGGGAGGAGGACATGTGAGGTAGGATGGGAAGAGAGGCAGAGGGAAGACAATTTGGTGAAGGGAATTCCCCTGATTTTATGTTAACATGTACCTAAAATATTATTGTCAACAATAT
>PVKC010015836.1:0-21204 GCA_004027635.1 Crocidura indochinensis
ATCATGATTGAGACCAGAAAGATGATAATAGGCTTAAAACATTTTACTTGCATGAGACTCTTTCTGGTTCAAGCCTAGGTACCACCCATATAGTCCCAGGGATCTCAAACTTGCTGCCCACAGACTGCAAACAGCCCTCTGTACAACATTTTGTGGCCCTGCCCTAGAAGAATCATTTTTTGTTTTGTTTTGCTTTGTTTTAGTTTTTTGGGTCACACCCCCCAATGTTCAAGGCTTACTACTGACTTTGCACTCAAGGATCACCCCGACTTTGCCTCCTGCGGCCCAGAGGTAAATTGAGTTTGAGACCCCTGCCTAACTCCATTGGTAAATTTTGAGCACCAACTACTACCTCTGAAAAAATTTTATCACAGTCAAACAATCACCAACCCTCTCCCAGATTTTGCTTTTGAGTTTTTATCGGGTAAGTATCTGATAGTGGCAAAGAGATAGTGATAAGTGACAGTGATCTGGTCACTTTCAGGGGTCAAACCTGGTTTGACTGGTCAGAATTGAGGAAGATGGACTTAGAACAACATAGCCACCTGTGAAATCTTTTGTGTCTCTAAAGAATGGAGTTTAAAGAACCCTAACTAAGGCTTTCTCCGGATCAGGCATTACATAAAGAGACACTTTACATCCAAAGATAAAAATAAAGAATCCTATCTATTTTGTTGAAGCCAAGGATCTTTGCTAAAATGTGTCAAGTCCTATATTCTGGAATCTACCTCTTGGTACTTTTCCAAATGAAGACTCAATTCTTGCTCTCCTCATTTACCAGCTTCTTTTTTTTTTCTCTGAGATTAATACTTTATTGTTTCTCATGCCCAGCTTCTGAAGTCCACTTTCCTCTCTGTCTTTGTTAGTCAATTTAAGCCATCAGCTCTCACCTGGATTTATGACAAAGGTCTTCCTCTTCAGAACTCCATCTGAGACTTGCATTCACTCATTTAGCAAAGGAATGATTCTAAAGATAAAACATGATTCTCCCAAGTTTCTTCCCAACATACTTCTACTTACAGTAGTTATATTTTCTAGTTTTCTTACTAAAAATGTCTTGCTCTCAGAATGCCAAACCTCACATATAATGCTGTGTAATTAAATCCTCTGAGCCACTGCTTTGGGATTTCCTTCCTCCTTCTCTCCCTCCCTCACTAATTCACTCCTCACTCCCTCTCTCCCTCCTCAACCCTATTTTTTCTAACTCACTCTCTGGATGCACTGCCCTTCTCTTACTAATAGTTCAGTAGCTCTCATTAATGAACCCTCTGAGCCAGATAATTTCTTGAACCCCTGCTTGGAACAAGTGTCCATATTATGTGATCTCATTATACTCTGCTCATGCCCTTTGTTTATCAATAGTTGAGTTGTCTTCAAGATTTAAGGAACATCAACGTGTAGAGGCTACACTCAGGATAAACTGCTAGTAAATGAGACTCAGAGAATAAATCTAGGAGACCAAGCAGAGCAGGATGTGATGCAGTAGAAAATCAAAAAAGAAAAAAGAGTTTTTTTTTAAGTGCAAGAATACAAAGGAATACTAAAAAAAAAAAAATCCTACACAAATGACAATGACCACAACAACAAATATATAACCAATCTGACACAGAAATGGGTAAGGAACTTGAAAATCATTTCTCCCAAAGAAATAAATAGATATTTCTTCATACAAATGGCCAATAAACATATAAAAAAAGATGCTGTCATAACTATAAGGTGAAGTATAAATCAAAACTATAGTGAAAAGCCACCTCACTCCCATTAGAACGACTTCTAGCAGAGCAATGAAAAATAACCAGTGCTGATGAAGACACAGTGCATTTGGGACTTGCATGTTATGTTGGTGAGAATGTTAAATGGTACAGACACTATGGATAACTGTGTTTTGAAAATGTATGAGGGTTACTTTAAAAATTAAAAATAAAATTACCATACGATCCAGAAATGCCATTTCTAAGTACATCCCCTCCCAAAATGGAAGCTGATAGTTGAAGCAATACCTACAGAACGATGTTCACTGAAGCATTATTCATCATCACTAAAACAAGGAGACAATCCAAGTGCCCATCAGTGCATAAATTGACAAACAAAATGTGGCATGGGCATATGAGACTATTACCTCACCCTAAAAGGAAGGATATTTCTGTAATACAACACAGTGAACCTTGAAGACATTATGCTAAGTGAAATAAGCCAATTATAAAAGGACAAGCACTGTATTATTTCCATTTATAAAGAGTCTAGAACAATCAAAATTGTAGGGGCAGAAAGTTTCTAGGGACTGAGGAAAGAAAGGAATAAAGAACTAAGCTAAAAATATAAAATTTGTGTTATATACCAAAATATGAAATTTCCTCATACAAAAGGTTTCTTGGACTTGGGATTCTAAAATGAGTCCATAAGTGGCTTTTGGACTAGGCAACACAGAAATCCTTGGTGATCTCAGAGAGAGTTTTTGGCTTTGTTAAATAATGAATACGCAGAAAATTAATTTCTTGCTAGTCTTCCCAGGAGCTTCCTAGCTTTAAAAAGCATTTTAAAACATGACTATGTCTTACATTGAAGCAAGGCTAAGATTTGACTGGGAATTCCCTTTCCAGGTAGGCAGACTCAAGTTAATTGCTTCTGGGGCAGGTCACTGTAGCTCCTAGCAAAAAAGAATAAATAATTCTATAATCCTAATCATAAGAGTCAGGTAATCAGAGTGGGAGTTTTCTTCTGAGTGGAAGTAGGTATTTTTAGCATGGGTATAGGGGGCCTCTGGCAGAGGGCTACACTGAAGACTATGTGGGCAGATTATTTTCCTAATCTCATCTCCATGCTACAGTCACAGAAATGGACCTCACTGAGCTCATTAGTCCCAAATCTCAAGTTGGTCTTAGTGTAGTGTGCAAAGCTGGCTTCTATCTCCCTTTCTTCTCACCCTCCTTCTGGTTATCTTGACTATAACCATGCTGGTCTTCCCTATGCCCCTTAAACATTTCAAACATGTTCATGTCTCTGTGTCTGGGCTTTCTGTTTCCTTTGCCTAAACTATATTCTTTCAAGTCTATTTCTACAAGTCTGACTCCTTGACATTCAGGTAGCACTTCATATATTCCACTATCAGGGAGCCATTTTTAGCCACCATTTCTTCACATTCCTCCAACCTCTGTTAAACAGATACATGAAGGCTTTTCAATGAACACAAATTATTAAGACATAAGCCAAGTTCTCCATATCTCCAGTAAGTGTCTCCTTTACTCCTCAATTCCAACAGCTAATGCCCATATACCCTTCCAGTACATGATCTAAAACAACTCTCAAATATTGGTTGCATGAGAGATTCTAGAGGACTATCTTAAAGTGTGGACTTCATGGTCTTACTCCCAGAGATTCTATTTGAGTAGGTTGAAAGGGAACACTATATTGTTCAGATTATATTATAGTATATTGTTTGGGTGACTCTTGGAGAATGAAATGATTTGCACTCCTCATATAGCATAGTTCATACCATGGCAACACTACCTGGATAGATGGGAGGATTGAGAGATGGGCAAATGAATAATTCTTACAAGTCAGCACAAAAGGAGAAGCAAAACCATTATGTTCTTCCTAAGAAGAGGCTACAGGAAAATTGTTTTAAAGATAGATAGATAAATAGATAGATAGATAGATAGATAGATAGATAGATAGATAGATAGATAGATAGATAGATAGACAGACAGACAGACAGACTGGCTTTTGGGGGATACCCAGCAGCACTCAGGGGTTACGCCTGAGAGGCTTGGGAGACCATATAGGATGCCAGGAATCCAACCAGGATTGATTCCAGGTTGACTACATGCAACGCAAACACCCTACCACTGTGCAATCTCTCCAGCCCTGAAGATATATTTTAAATGGAGAAAAAAATTATAAGGTTTGATGGTCCTTATGACACAACATAGAGTACTGAATTTATAAGAATGTCCTTAGTTGGGGCCCGGGAGATAGAATGGAGGTAAGGCGTATGCCTTTCATGCAAAAGGTCATCAGTTCGAATCCTGGTGCCCCATATGGTCCCCCGTGCCTGCCAGGAGCAATTTCTGAGCATGGAGCCAGGAGTAACCCCTGAGGACTGCCGGGTGGGACCCAAAAACCAAAAAAAAAAAAAAAAAAAAAGAATGTCCTTAGTTATCCTGGAATTGGAGTTCAATTCTCCATCTCCACAATGAAGTATGATCTCAGTAGTTATATTTTGGAAGGGTTTTTTAATACCTATTTAAGACTAGAACAAATAACTCATACATTTTATACAGAAACTATTTTTCCTAAATTACTTGTATGTATATTTCTCTGTATTTTATAAATGGAAAAGGGGTATTGATATAAGAGGGGTGCTTGTCCAAGTTCCAGTGGTGGATGTGGTGTGTGGTTCCAAATCCCAGGCATCTTCTACAGTCCATGCAAAGCATCATTTGTTTCATGGAAGTCAACATTTGGGTTCTCTAGGTTCTGTATGTGCATGTAAATGGAAAGGTGAGGAGGTCTGTTCCTGCCTGGATGTGAGCAACCTGTTTTTGACCAAAAGATCAGTCTGGCTCTTTCCTCCCTGGACTCCAGGTTGCATTGTCAGTGTAGGTTGCTGGGAAAAGGAGAAAGGAGAAAGAAAAAAGTCAATGGGGCCTGAAATTTAAATCAAATCCTCAACTACCACAATCTGTGCCTTTCTCCAAGGGGGCTTCATCACATGGCTTTTTGCATAGCAAAAGAAAAGCCAACTTGTACACATCCTGAAAGCAAATTCTTGAGCAACCCAGAGCTGCAGTGACTCCTTTTAGATTGTGTATAGTTTTTAAATAAGGGGTTTCAGAGGGGGAGTTATATACTCTCCAAGTTTTTTTCTTTTTTTTTTCTTTTTTTTTTTTTGCATGAGTGGGAGGTAGTCCACACCTGGTAACCAGGGGTTACTCCTGGCTATGCACTCAGAAATCGCTCCTGGTTTGGGGGACCATATGGGATGCCAGGGATCGAACCGTGGTCCTTCCTAGGCTAGTGCCAGCAAAGCAGAAACCTTACTGCTCCACGCCCCCGCACCGGCCCATCAAAGTTGCTTTCTAAGTATTAATCTTCATAATCCTGAGCCAGTCATTTTCAGAGAGATATCCTCTCTCTGATCAATGGACAATACACATATAATTCTTCTTAAGAGCATGATGACATGAGTACTAGAATGAAGATGTGGCTCTGCTTCCTGAGCCCCTCTTCTGGGGAGTCTACCAGATGTTCTCTCTCCTGCTAACAGAAAAGGTGCCTTGAAAGTTCATCTTTGGTTCTCACCACCCTTCAGGAGCATATTTAGAAATGAGGGAAATACTTCTAACATGAAGAGGGGTAGAAAATTATAGGCCTGTGATGCTTCCTGGCTAGACAACATCATGGACTTGAATACACATGCATACACACACACACACACACACACACACACACACACACACACACACACAGGGCCATGCCATGCTCCTGGGTATAAAAGCCTCACTGATCTCTTCTGGCCTAAGTGAATTTGGGCTAGTCCTGCCTATTTTCGCTTTTAAGTAAGCTCAGAGCTTACTCCTGGTTCTATTCCCAGAAAGAACTCCTGGCTCAGGCAATCATATGGTTGCCAGGAAAAAAATCCAGGACGGCTTCATGTAAGGTAATTGTTTTACCCACTATAGTATCTTTCTGCCTACACCCACCCTACATTCTTGCCAGCCTCTAGGATTCTTCCTCTCGGTATAGGTGACATGCTGGCCACCTCCTAGTTCCTCAAAAGCATCCAGTTCTTTCCTGACTTCTGGTCTTCTCTGCACATTGCTGTTGTGTATCTTGGTCACTGGAACCTCTTTGCTCAATTCCTGCTAGTCCTCATAAATAAACTAGGGCTAAAAGTGCCCTACTGAGAAAGTCTTCCATGGTCTCCTCACCCTCACAATCAGGTCTGCCATCTAAAAGCAAATGGTCTCATCTGGCTTTCATTTGTAGCTTTGTTTGTTTGGGGAGAAGGTACATTCAACAGTTCTTGAAGCTTACTCCTGAATCCCTAGCTCTGTGTGCAGGATCCTGGTGGAACTTTGGATGTCAGGGATTGAACCTGGGTCAGCTACGTACAATGAAAGGAAAAAGGGAGAAAAAGAGAAAGACTCTTTTGTCATAGTAAAATAATTTCTTATAAAGCTCTTACAATGCTCAGCAACACTGTAACTGACAGCTTCATGAAATATGAGAAGTGAGAATGAACAAACTTTTCCAAGAAGACATACAGAGAATCAAAATGTATATGAAAAAATGTTCATCATCACATATTATCAGGGAAATAGAAATCAAAGCAACAATGAGGCAATATCTCACATAAATGAGAATAGTATGTGTGAAAAGACTAGAAACAATAAGTATTAGTAGAATGTAGTACAAAGGAACTCTCATTCACTGCTGATGGGAAAAGGGTCCGGTTCAGCCCCAGAAAAAAGAACTATAGATATGTCTCCAAAAGGGTAAGAATAGATATCCCATTTGACCCATCTATTCTTAGTATTTCACCCAAAAGACCAAAACACTCATTTGTAAAGATATATACACACTTATGTCACTGAAAAACTTAGCACAAAACCCAGGACATTAAATACAAATCAAGTGTTCAATAATGAGGAGTAGATAAAGAACTTGTGGTATATATACACAACTGAATACTTGCATCTACAATAAAAGGTAAAAAGACCAAGTTACTGAAGTCACTCTGTTCATAAGAACTTGAATGGAATTTGGATGTGAAACAAAATCAGTTAAAGTATGGAAAAATACTGGATGTTCTTACTTATTTGTAGTATGACAAAAAAAAACACAGTTTAAAAAACTCTTGGCTCTGGATTGTAGAAATAAAATTATCTAAGAAAAGAGAATAGTGGGAGGAGAAAAAGAGAAAAACTGGTAATAACTTATGATTAACGCTGATTAGAAGATTCAGATATTTCAGTGATATAGAGGTGAGGTAATTGTGCATACAAAACCATAAAAATACAATGCTATTGCATATTTTGGTTCTAAACTGTAATAATTAAACTAAAGAAGGCAGTGTGGAGATGGCGAGAGGGAAGGAACCTTGGGACATTGAAGAAGGACACTAATAATGGTGCTAGATGAGGAGTTGGAACATTGATGTGTGAAACTACTATTGACAGCATTTTAAATTATATTGCATATGCAATATTTAATTTTAATTAAAGAAATAAAAATATCAATATGTAATTCTACAGTAGCCATAAGTCACCTTAAAAAGCACTTATTTGGGAACTCTCCACTGAAGAGCTTTATCTCTTTCCAGCCATGCAATTTAGAATGTCACTTTTCTCCCTGATACCACCTCCTCCTAACCCTCTATTTAAAATGGAAGCAATGGGAGTGTTGCTATCGAGATTCTGGGAGAATTCAATAAGATAAGATATAAAAGAGTTCCAATGTCATCTAAAGAAAATCCTCAGTATGAGTTTGCCATACATGTACTGATGCAAACACAGTTTGTAAGACTAAGTATAGTTATAAAACATTATCTTTGTGATTATTGACCAGTACAGATGGGAAGCTATGAAATTGATCCCCCCCTTTTTTTTAGTTAACCTATAAACCTTCTTGAGAACTGTGGCTTTCTCTGGTGCCCTGGTCTTAGTTAAGTCTTTGGGAAAAAATTGCAGTCACACATGTACAAACCACACACACCTACACACAAACATATCATTTCTCATTTTGCCCCAAGTCCCCACTGAACTACAACCTGCCTGAGAAAATAAAAATCAGAATGTATGTTGTAAGGCTGCTTTCTCCTGGGGTTCTGGGGTCACATATATATTGCAAGAAAAGAGTCACCCACTCTTGGGCTCTGTAGAGAACTGAACACCTGACCTGAAACAAAAGCGCAAGAGTACAGGGGCTGCACTGCCAAGGATAGAATTTTAAACACTCTCTTCCCAGCATGGAGAATGGCAGTGGCTCCTGAGCACGTCCTGTCTAAAAGGACAGTTACTGGAGCATATACAGACTATGACCTCTCTCTTGCTATGGATGCTGCTTCAGGGAAGGGTCCAGGGAATCTCCACAAACCAGATAAGTCCAGGCTTCAATTCTATGAAGCTTGACCAAAGCAATTCTTGTTCCTCTTCAGATCACCACCTTGATCACAGAACGGAGTAGAATTGGTACAGAGAATGGTTAGGGTTTGTATTCCATCATGGTTTTGTTTGTGCCACGTGGCCTCAATGCCCAGAATCAGGAAGATAAGTCCCATCTTGGGGTCTTTCAGAGGCCTTGCAGTAGCAGGAACTACTTTGTTTAGAAAGCTGTTCCTATTCTATCAGTCCTCCTGGTTCCACAATCCTATAATTCAGAAATTTAATGTTCCTAGGTTTGAACATGGACTGGCTGGCTGGTAACTGATAAAAGAGTATAGAAAATATGGCAAAAATTGGAGTGTGGATGTTGAAGTCACTGGAAGAATCTTCAGAAGAGGCAGAAGGGTTAATATGACAATGACAAAAGGAAGAGTTTCACATTCTGGGCTTTTCAATACTCATTGCAACTCTGGGACTCAATTGCCTGCCTTTGATGTATACTCAATGTCCAACTTAGATGTTGATACTGGGCAAGTAGGCAATGAGTAGAAAAGGGACTTCTTCTATTATAGGCAATATATGCCATAAACATCTTACTTGTTTTTCTTCTCCCATCCCAGCCTGGCTAACACTTACTGCTGAAATCATATCCTACTAATAGACAATCACTGCATTGAAACTGGGGCTTGTTCAATGTACAAGAGATCTCTTGTCACTAAACAACAGCCCTCCCTCTGCAGAGCTGGCTTTTCCACACAGTGTGTACCTGTCAGCTATAATAAGGATGACAATACTCAATTACTGAAGAGATTCCATATCATCATGCTTTTTGTCAAACTCTTTCCACTTACCTATTTTCCCCCCTTTGGCCACACCTAACAATGCTTAGGGCTTACTCCTGGCTCTGTGTGCTCAGAAGATCATATGGGGTACAGGGAATTGAAATTAGATTGGCCATGGGTAAAGCAAATGCCTTATTCAGTATGTGTGTGCGTGTGTGTGTGTGTGTGTGTGTGTGTGTGTGTGTGTGTGTGTGTCTGACTCCTCATTTTTATTTGCTCCTCTGCAAAGGAGCCTGAGGCTAAGAGAAGTAACTTGCGGGGGCCGGGAAGGTGGCGCTAGAGGTAAGGTGTCTGCCTTGCAAGCGATAGCTAAGGAAGGACCGCGTTCGATCCCCTGGCATCCCATATGGTCCCCCCAAGCCAGAAGCGATTTCTGAGTTCGTAGCCAGGAGTAACTCCTGAGCGTCTAACAAGTATGGCCCAAAAACCAAAAAAAATTTTTAAAAAAGAGAGAAAAATAACTTGCCTGAGGTCACACAGTTAAGAAGGTATATAAGTCAGAGATTTTCAGGACTGTCTCTACTGCTCTCTGGATTTCAGCAAGACCCCTGGAAAGAATTATGAGCAGGGTTGTGAACCCCTTTGGTCCTTTAAATCATGCTTGACATCACATGGCAGACATTAGGCTAACAAATAACTGTTGCAAACAGTCATTTGGTGTTTCCATGGAGGCTCAGAAATTAACCCAAGTAGCTTCTGCTTCTTTGCCTCCAGAATTCCTTCTCTGAGCAGCATGCCTCATTCACCCTGTTTCAAGACTTCACACTATTCGTCACACCATGTTGGTGGGTGGCATCTCCACAAACAAGTATTCTGTCTGCAACACTATGGTCCCTTTCAGTGACGCTCAGGGGTTACTCCTGGCTATTCGCTCAGAAGTCGCTTCTGGCAGGCACGGGGGACCATATGGGGAACCGGGGGATCGAACCGCGGTCCGTCCTAGGTTAGCGCAGGCACCTTACCTCCAGCGCCACCACCCAGCCTCCTATGGTCCCTTTCAACAGAGGGCCGTGTATTAATAAGAACCTTTAGGTCCTCTGAACAAACCCCGAGACTAGGGCATGCACTTTGTGTGCACATAGAGCACAAACATGGAGAAACCTTAATTCACAACTTTGTTTACTTGGGGAGTCTCTCAAGCCTGCTCAGATGATCCACTGTTGTCTCATGGTAAATCTTAGCCTGTGATCCCTGTGGGAGGAGATTTCCTGTGGATCTGGAGACCTGGGGGTCTCAAGGGCTACACCCAGCAGTGCCTAAAATCTCCAGACTATACCTAATAAGGCTCAGGGGACTATGAGACTGGGATAATCCACAGGCAAAGCACACACCTTAACCCTCTACTATCTCTCGAGCTCTCAAACTAGTTTTGAGCACAAATCTCTCTAAAGCAACATGTTCCCCCCATAGTTGGTGACACTACTCACCCCGGTGGTTATACTGGATTGATTTAGGAGGCAGTTTTAGCCTCAGCTGCAATTGACTGGGGGAGAGGGTGATGTTTACTCACTAAAAGAAGGTAGATTTTCATGGAAGTGCTGAATGAATTCTTTCTGAAAAGGCAGCAATTAGCCAAATTAACATGAAAACCTTTCCTTCTAAACCCTAGATGATTTGATTTTCTGAAATTGGTCCCGAAGCAGGCCAGGTATCTACTCAGTTTCTATCCAGAGAAAATTTTCCTTTCACCTCCAACAACTCTCGTCATTTTTCTCCGTGTAAACCAACAGTAGAACCAAGCATTTAATGGGAGGACACCAACCTTGTCTCCAGAGATCCTTGTGCTAGCTGCGACCAGGGTTGGCAAGATGCAATTAGCCAATTCACACACACAGCTCTCCCCACCCCCCCATCACCACCCCCCAGTCTCTGCCTAAGGAAAATGAAGCTCCAATTACAAATTTCCTGAGAAAATTGCTACTCAATTGCACAAAGCTGATTTTCAAGGCATTGACACCTCCTTGGTTTGCTAGCTTATTAGATACAGGAGCTAGGGCAGATGCAGAAGTACTTAAGGGCTGGTTTTCAGACCAATGAATCTGAAGAAATTCTCTTTATTGGCCGGCAAGGGGAGGTGGGGGCTGGGGGAGGCAGCAACAGATCTGATAAAGGAGATTAAATGGCCTTATACATCTGACAGCAAAGAACAGTCCCCATGGGGATCCCAAATCCTGCTGGTGCTAATAAAGTGCACGATATTACTCCCGTAATATAGTGTACAATATAAGGCGTCCAGATGCCGGGGCCAGAGCCACGACCTACATCTTCCACAAACCAATTTTCTGCTGGGTTGGGTGTGTAAAAAAGAATCCAAATACATATTTTTTTTCTTTGAAAGAAGAATTGCTTCTCTGGCTTTTTTTACCTTGGCTTGTCTGCTCCTCCCCCTCCCTTGATTCCCTCCCCCCCCCCATGTTCTCAAAGTGGGAATTACTTCTAATCCACTCACAGGAAAAAGCACCACCTCACTCAACTGTGGACGATTACCGGACAATTGGGCTGCGTGCTAGCTTCCCGGCGGCAATGGGGTTCAATCTGCAGCCAGGAGGAGGAGGACCGGGTCTTCATTTTTCCTGGCACACTTCCCTGAGCCCAGGGCTCTGCACCCAGCTCACAAGAGTACCTGAGTCCTAAAATACTTCATTTTCAGCTCAAGGGCTTACATTACAGGAGAAAGCATTTAACAAATAGTGACAACTAGTAGTAGCAGCTGCTGCAGTAGAAATAATAATAATCTTAGTAGCGTTGGTCAGAGTAGCAACAAAAATAGCAGGAGGAAGAGGAGGTGGTATAGGAGCTTACAAAGAGTATGATTACCAGCAGTGGTAATAGCAATAAGCTACAGCAAGTAGTGGCAGCAGCGGTAATGAGGCAAGTGGTAGGAACAACAAATGCAATGCTTGTAGTAAGCAAAAGTGTTGGTAGTAGTGGAGATGGTAGCATAAGCAGCGATAATATCAATGGTATTAGTAGCCGTAGTGATAGTGGTGGTAATTATTGTAGTGGTGGGAGTAGACTATAATAGAGTTGCAGTAGCAGCAGTAGCATAGCAGCAGGAGAAATGGAAACTTCAATTTGCAAAGCATGAAGAAAGCACTTAGCTTTCTCTAATAAAAAGCACTCTTTGCAAGGAGTTTAGGGGGTGAAGCCATCTCCCAAATCAGATCAACAGCAACAATGCTTTATTTATCCCTTACCCATCACTGAGCATCTGCTGAAAGTGGTGGAGTATTTCTGTAAGCACCAAGAAAGCAGACTACAGACTCTCCCCATCTAAACCAGCAGACCAGAGGTAAACAGGAAAATGTCTGAGGTGCACCACAGTGGCTCCCACCAGGTAACTCAGTCTTCCCACTCAACCCTAATAGGAACTTCAGACAGTGGAATGAATGATGCATCTCCACTTAGCAGCTAAACACCTTAGCTTGGCAGAGGTGTGGCTAGGATACATTGAGACAGAAGAGAATTAGGCGAGTCTTCTATCACCTACATATCTCAGTTGCCTGGGCAGGAACCAAGCTCAGCATTTCTGTTAACCATATTATCCGATTTAAAAAAAAAATAGGAGGGCTGTTCTTGGATTCCACCAATGGAGGCACGAGAGAGGTGCCAGGCCAATGTCACTTGGTTGACAATAACAAGAAGGATGACAATAGACATCTAATCTCTTCCTTGTGTTCTAGAGCTTTCCTTACAAAAATATGTTTTCACATATGATGGTGCTAGGCATTTGATTTGGCTGGTTAGTTTGCACCATTCTAAGTAGATGTTACCCTGTTTTATGACTACTGGAAATGGAGCCTCGAGGTTGTTCACTATCTTAGAACTACCGGGTAAGCAAAGTACTGGGGCCCAGCTCCAGAAGAGAATTGAGAAATTCAAGCCATTTTCTTACCTTGCTGTACTCATCCAAGATGTGACATAAGAATGCACAGGAAAGGTGAGACCCTGGCTCCTCTTCAGATTGTTGGGAATTTGAGGGGAAGGTTCAGAAGAGAAATAAAAGCTAAAAGCACCAGCTATCTCCTCAAAGTCAGTTGACAGATATGGGTGCTGTCTCCATGCAAGGCCCTTAGCCAAATGCTTTCTTGGGTATAACCCTTATGTTGTACATGCTCATCTTTGACATATGAAGAAACAAAGATGTAGGGAAGTAAAGTAACTGTTTCTAAGTAACTGGGGTGGTAACTCTGGTATTTGAACCCAGGGCCTTGTGACCCCACAGATCCTGATGATATCATCCATTATTTAATTCCATGAACAATATCCCATCAATGTCAGTTTTTGCTGACAATATTTACTCATTCCTCATGTGCTCAACTAAGTGCTAATTATAGGACTTACTTCATCTGCATAACCACTTGAATAAAAAGGCATTGCCCTCCAATTTAGAGGAGGGAACTGTGGCTATGATGAGTTGGAGATGTTGACTGTTTGCCTTCCATACAAAGCCTGCTAAAAGCAAGACCACTACCCACACACCAGCAGAAACTGGAGAAAACTGCGTTTGGTCTTCAACAACTTTGCAATAGCCAAAAGTGGGTTCTGACATCTCTACAGGAGAAAAGATGCAGAGGAGAACATATAGAACTTGAGGCCAACAGATTATAAGATTCTAACCATCTGCTCCCTAAATATGGAGAGGGGAGAAGTCAAGGGGTTAAGCCCATCGAAGTGGATGTTCAAGAGTGGAGGAGATATGGGGACCAGGTTTTCAGGCAAGGAATAGCATTTTTATCATTCAAGCGGATACTAGAATTAGTATGAGAACCAAAGGGTAGCCCAGCATAGATGACTCATTTCCTCTAACCTTTCTCCCATCAGGACCTGAAGTAGCACTGGAAAAAAAAAACACCAGGAGAAAATAAGTTCACAAAGAAAAGACATGATGTTAGTGTCTTGCAGGCCTTCCAGGGCCTGAAGGGATGTTTGATCACAAGAGTGCAATGACTCCTGGGAAATCAGTTTTGTTTTTTTCTTTTCTTTCTTTTTACTTTTTTTTCTTTTCCTTCCTCCCTTCCTTCCTTCCTTTCTTTCTGTTCTCATGGCAATGGCATGGGAAGGCTTACTTGCATGGCTTAGCCAAGCACTCTCTGAGATTTTATTGTACAATCACACATTCATCTTACCCTTACCCTCTGCACAGAGCTACAATTAAAATCAGTAAATATCAGGCTTCTCTCTCATTCCTAATCAAGTCATTGGTGCTTTTGCAATAGTGGGCAAAGAAGGGAGAGGTATTATAGCCTGACTTGGTCCATTGCTTGAGAGTCAATGACACTTCAGAGCTTCAAAATCAAAAGTTCTGATAAGGACACATAGAGATGATTCCAGTTGTTGCAAATTCTATTCGTGTAGATAAGCATCAACAGCAAACCTTGAATTATATTACAACTTGAGTACGGACAAGTTTCCGGGTAATAGGGTAGTAGGTAATAAATGTGAAAAATGTTTCAACTGGTGCAAACTTCTACATCAATATAAAGGATTGAAATTATTACCTTTTTGTGAAAGGAAGGAAATCGCATATTTGATGCCTGTTTTGAAAATTAGGTGCCCATAAAAGCAAATAAGCTCAAAAGCACAGCAATTCAGAGCTAGAAAGAAATACTTCCTCTCCCTCCATCAGTAAGCATTTGGAGACCATGTCAGCAACCCAGCCCTGCATCTATGAGGCCTCTGGAAAGCTACAGGAGCTAGACCCACACAGGGCCCTTTCAAGGCCCTGAGAGTGAGTTAAACTTTAATGAAGGAGGTCGGGGGCACTGGAGATGATAAAAGGTAAAAATGGGTGTGGTGAGATATCCATCAGCCTGGGGAATCCAAGATAGGAGTTAAGGTTAAATCTACAGAAGAATCTGAGTACCCTGGCACAGACAAAAAGATCCGGGGAAAATAGAGATATTGGGGTTTCCAAACTCGGGGTGAAAGAAGGTATGGCCCCCAGGCATTTGATTTTACAGTTGCAAAACTGAGATACAGAGAAATCAGTCACTTAACCAGATTACTCAGTTAGGAATGGTACAGCCAGGAGTGATGCCCAGCTAGCTTTAAAATAGTTACTATTCTGTCCCTACTCAACATGGTATATAATGTTGAGAGGCTCAAAATGCTACCCTTAGCACATAGTTGGTGGCACAGTGGGTGGCAAAGATTACAATTGTGTCACCCCTCCCTCCAGTTATAACCCATTCCATTGCGCCAGACAGCCACTCCAAACCTCTCATTTGGCTCCCCATGCCATCCCTCCTCACCCTACTACTGCCTGGGAGCTGATGCCTTCATTTCTCAGTCATTAGGTTGACAAGAAAATCAGACCATTCTTCCCTTCCCCAGCCATTTTCCATCCCTGGCACCTACCTGAGTCATGGTACCATCTGTGTTCTGACTTCCAAACCATCCTTTTGAAAACCAGCTGGTCTGGGAATAAGCTGTTTCAGTGTCATATATTTAATTTTTAAAGAATGAACAAAATGGTGAAAAGACTTTCAAAATTGCTCCAGCTTTGTGTGCAATCGCCAGCTGACGGCAGGTCACCACCTATCCTTCCCTCTCTTGAGACTCTGGGGCTCAAAGGGGCAGCCAGAGTGTTTGTTCCTGGAGCTGGAGAAAATTGCAGACCTGACCTGCCCTCTTTGGGCTCCAGATAAACCCACCTCGACAGCAAAGCTTCATTTCTTATTTAACATCAGCCTCTCCCTTGGCTGAGCCACTAACAAAGAGCCCATACAAAGGACAAAGTGACAGCACTTAAGATTCCCAAGGAGGTCCTGTTCTATTGCTTATGACATCCCAGGTATGTCGGGAAACAACAGCTCCAGATAAATGCCAGGCCCTGAAAATCACAGCCATATGGCCAGAAAAATCAAAAGCAGACATATGGCCAAATGCAGCAACAAAATAAGTGTTTATTAAACTTAGACAGTACTATGCTCCAAGGAGGTGTAACATAATAATACTAATATTGACTGAAAGATTCTAACATTGCAGACACTTTCTTCTGGCTCTTGAAACCTCACAACAACTCTACAAAGTAGGAATGATCCCTGTACAGTGGGTAGTCCAAGTGGATTCAGGCTGGCCACTGGACTAAGAGATACTGGGTTTGAATCTGCCTCATTACTTCCTGTTAACCAGGAGTCTCTGAATTTAACATCTCTATGAATCTGTATGTCCTCTGCTATGCAATAGGATGAGCCAGGTGACAAGGTCCTAGAACTCCGGTGCAAAGTAGAGTTAGGCATGGGGAATTGATTAGATGAGAGTCTAGCAATGGGACTCTACATTAGTTGCCATTAGTAATCATGCCCGTGTCCAAAGAAAATCAGTGCGATCATTTAAATCAGTAAGAAGTAGCTAACAGGACAACACTACCTCTGTTCCTGTTTCCTTAACATATTCCTAATAGTATATCATTCACAGGATAGAGGAGGACTGATTCAATGAGAGTGAACTTATGGGTCAGTGAAGAGGAAAGACTAGAGCTAGGGCCACATATGTAAGGCAAATGGTAGAACTAGACTGAATTCAAGTTTCAGGATTGTTCCCTCCACTCAACCACAAGGGATAGAAGGCCATAGAAGAGCTTGGGTACTGGGTAAGAAAAGTAAGTGAGATAGAACTGGTAGACCAGGCTGTTTAGGCTTGAAGAAAGGAAAGTTAGAGGCAATTGTAGACCAGGACTAGATGTCTTGCATTGCTTTCAGCAATGACCACAGTATTGAGTCAGAAGGTACTTAAGATAGGTTAAATGTGTGCTGTGTGAAGATATGGTATCCCTATGTAAGATACGGTATTCAACGATAAATTCAAGGTTTGCATTTAGAATATAACCCTGTGGGGACAGGGCAAAAGCAAAGGCTCAGTCATTCACCTCAACCTCAAGATAAACTGTCTCAGTCGATCTTCAGGACAACCAGAGGAAATCACCATCCATTATAACACTGACAGATGCAAATATTCATATTCAGAAATATTAAATTATTTGCTCAAGGTAAAACAAAAACCAAACTAACAGGTTTACTAGTAAAATGTCAGATTTGTATTTGAAACTGAATCTGACTCTAAACCCATGCTCTTCCCAATAAATTGTGTCTTCTGGCTTTTAAATAAATCAGTACAAATACCTGTCATTCATAGTACAGGTTCTGTATGAAGTTCAAGAAATAGCATATTGAATAAATGAGTCAATTATAAGACCTGAGTCTATAGAACTCTTAGATAAGATAGATTCAGGGGAAAAGTTTCATGACACTGATTATATAAGTGATTTCTTAATTTTTAAGTCAAATCACAGCAAAAAGAGAAGAGACTTTGGCAAAGCAAAGGAACTAGTAAGTAACTTGAAAAGCCTACCCAGAGACTAATGGAGAATATTTGCAAACAACATATATGATAAAATTAATATTCAGAATATGTACAGAATGTCCTTGATTCAATAGCACAAAATTAAATCACTAATTAGAAAATGGACAGACTTGAAAACTAATTCTTTAAATAGGATGCACAAACTGTTAGCAAGAATATGGAAAAGATGTTCAACACCACAAATCACTGAGGATATGCTAATCAGAACCCACAAAGAAATATCTATCACCTCACACATATTAGCATGGTTCTATATTAAATTATTTTAAAGGATAAGTACTGGAGCCAGAGTGATAGTATTGTGAGTAGGGCACTTGCCCTGCATGTAACCAACTGCGTTCTACTAGAAGTGATCCTAAGCACTAATGAGTATGTGCTACCCTGACTCTCAAAAAATTCCATAAAGTGCTATCAAGGAAAGAGAGAAAGTAAAACACTATACTCGTATGGTTGGAATCTAAAATGGTGAAACCTCAATGGCAAACAGTATGGAAATCATACCCAAAAATGAAAATAGAAATTAAAGCATAATTTAAAAAATTTCAATTAGAAGGATACTTTGCAATGAAAATTTAACAGGTATATTTGTTCAAAAGGCCTGAAATTCAAAGTATTTTTAAGTACCAAAAGAGACATTATGAGACATGTGCTCAGTTTCTCAGAAACTGCCTGTGCTCAGTTTCTTCATCCTGGCTTGACCCTATACACTTCATATGGTTCCTTGAGTACTGCCAGATATTACTACTGATCAAAGAGCCAGGAAAAGTCCCTGAGTAACTTCCAAGTGCATGTTCATGAGGGACTAGATAAAGAAAATGTGGCATACAATGGAACACTACTCAGCCTTGTAGCAGAAGAAAATTCTGACATACATGAACGAAGAGATGAACCTTGAAGACAAGTGCACTGTGACAAGAAAATCACAGAAAACTATTTCCAGTGTGATTTATCATAGTGCCACAGGGACCTCTGATATCAGCAAGGATCAAACACAGAAAAACAGGATAGAATGATGATTGAAAGGTATCAAGGGTACATGTAGAGTTCTGATGGAACAGGTATAAAGTTTAGTCATGAGTAAATTGTAGTGATTCACTGTGCTTTTGTTAGCAATATGTACATTTTTTCCAAATGTGTGAAAAGAAAAATAAATTGAGGACAATATCTTTTTGCTTTATTTCTGTCCACATTTAGTAATTATGCATTGTCTATTTGTTATTCTTCTTTTCTTACCATTTGAACACAGAGATAATTTACTATTTTCTGGGGTCTGGGTGTCTGACTCAGACAATACATATGAGACAATACATATGAGGACTGGAAGGATCGGCCACTGTATGAAGCTTACCACAGAGTGGAGAGTGCAGTTAGAGAAATAGCTACACTAACAACTATCATGGCAATGTAGTGAGTGAGAGAAGTAGAATGACAGACACTGGGGGTTGAGGATGGAAATGGGGAATATTGGTGGTGGGAATGTTGCACTGGTGAAGGGGGGTGTTCTTTTATGACTGAAACCCAACTACAAACATATTTGCAATCATGTGCTTAAATAAAGATATTATTAAAAATAACTCTAGGAATTGAGTTTCTATTTCACCCAGCATTGCCACTTTTTGTAATATACCTGACAGGCCCATGAACAAAGTCTAGAAAGATATTTGCACTCCTATGTTCCTTGAAGCACTATCCACAATAACTAAAATCTGGGAAGAACTCAAGTGTTCAAGAGTAAAGTACATATAAACAATGGAATATAACTCAGCCATAAGAAAAGATAAAGTCATTCAATTTAATGCTACATAGAAGGACATGGAGAGTGTTTAAATGAGTGAAATTAGTTAAAGGAAAAGAGATTGGCACAGAGGGATCTCTTATATGCAAGATATAAAGACACATAATGGTGGACACATGAATATTCAAATACAATAAAAACACATGAGAACTGGTCATCAGTAGGAAACAGACCACTTGAGGAGGGGAGGTTAGGGGATAGGACAGAAGGGGAGGATGTGTCTATGGGATGAAAAACATTCAACTGGGAGGAAGAGGTGGTGCTGAAAGGTAGCTAAGTGTCACGTATGAAACCCTATTAGCAACAGTACTATAATCTACAGAGCAAAATCTTACTTTTAAAAAGAATTGCCTTGGCACCAGAACAATAGCAAAGTGGGTAGGGCATTTGCCTTGCATGTGACTGACCCAGGTTTGATCCCTGACAACCCATTGGTCCCCTGAGCCTACCAGGAGTAATTTCGAAGCACAGAGTCTGAAATAACCCCTGAGTGCCACTTGTGTGGCCAAAAAATAAAAGTGTCTCTCTTAGCAGGCTGGTGGAAGAGAGGCAGATGAGTTGCGGAGAATGGACACTGGTGAAGGGATTAGTGCTAAAACATTACACATCTTAAAACCAATCATGAGTAACTTTGTAATTTCATGACTAAATAAAAAAAAATAGCATTCTTTGTCATAATCACAGGGTAAGGGAGCTAATGATTCAATCAACCCAGGAAATCTGAATCCCAAACCTGGCATTTCCCCAACACCCCCCATCCTGCCCAGCTCCTCTGAGCCCCAGACCACAGGAATATGAAATCACAAAAGAAATCTCCATTTCACTGCCTGGTACACATGACAGTTTCTCAGCCCAGACTGTTCTCAGTTCAGTATGAAAACATATAACAGGGTATGAAAGCCTGAGTGAAAGAAAGACCGAAACTTAAATTATTCCACAACGGCAAGCTATTGTCAGTGATTGACAACCCGTCTCCACGCTCACCACTGACAGCCACACACAAAGTGAGCCTTCAAAGAGAGCTCGGTTCTCTTCAATTAGCAGATCTGAAATGAAACCACTTAGAAAATTATACTATTGGGTGACTCGTGGGTTTTAAACATAATGAGAAAAATAGAGGCTAGGTCTCCTGTTTATCAGCAGCTGAGCGAGAAAAGTCAGATGGGCCCAGCCCAGAACCACGTGTTATCCTGGGACTTGCATCTGGCTTCCGCCCTGCTTTAACTCCAGCCCCACATGTCCCTTCTCCTACACTTGAGCCAATATTTATTGGGGCCTGACTACCACAGGCTTGCACTACAATGGGGACCTAAAACGCCTCCTTGAGGTCCCAGATAAATAAACAGAATTAAGATGTTTGTGACAGATGAGAAAATGGGGGAAAGCAAGAGTGCTTGAAGGCAGAGCTAGGACTACTACCAGTGTGGAAAATTCATTCACCTTGAATGGAAAGCTGGCTTGGTGGGGACAGAAAAGCCTTTAGTGTGTCCTTCCCTCAGGGGCAGGATGGTGGCCAGGAATGAAGGTAGTGCAGACCTTTCTTCTGTCCCCGATTCCCAGCTTCAGGAAGCTTCAAGGTGTTACATCATACAACTCTCATTCAGCAAACTCTTGTCCTAGCTGGGGATGTGGCTGAGTGGTAAAGCACTTGTCTTGCATGAGTGAGGCCCTAGGTTCAATCCCCAGAACTGCAGAAAGAAAATCAGAACTGTGACCCACGAGGCACCAAGGCTCAGAAGGGGACAAAAAAAAATGGGGGCACTGGGGCCCAGGGTCAGACTGTCTTAGGTCAGGTAAGGGAAAGCTGGTCTGACTACAGTCAAAGCTATAAACACTGAGACCTGATTCAGCTATGAAGTTATGTGATTACTAGAATCTGATGTATCTTGAAGGGCCTGGGAGAAATGGTAAATGTGCCAGAGAGATAATGCAATGGGTAGAGCACTGCCTTGATGACCTGGGTTTGAGCCCCAACATCACATATGGAATAATCCCTGAGCACAAAACCCGGAGTTATCTCTGAAGACAATAGAGTGAGGCTCCAAGAAAGAGAGAGAGAGGAGGAGGAGGAGGAGGAAGAAGATGAAGAAGAAGA
>PVKC010015837.1:0-21197 GCA_004027635.1 Crocidura indochinensis
AAAAAAAAAAAAAAAAAAAAAAAAAAAAAAAAAACAAAAAAAAAAAAAACTAAGGAAGAAGAAAAAAATTAACATTCTCTAAAATGGAAAGAATAAATAGACATTTTTCAAAGAAATACAGGTGACTAAAAGCACAAGACAAAATGTACATCACTAAGCATCATAGAGATGCAATTTAAATCAACAATGAGATATCTCACACCACATATATTATCACATATCAAAAGAGCAACCAATTCTTGTGCCTAAGAGAAGAAAAATGGGTTCTCATTCACTTCTGGTGGGAATTATCTCTAGTCCAACCTTTTAGAAAAACAATAAAAACACTCCTCAAAAAACTAGAAATTGAGCTTCTATATGAGAAAGCAATACAACTCCTAGGGATATACCATAGGATCACAAAACTACGCAGAGAGTCCTCTGCATTCCTGTGCTTGCTACAGCACTATTTGTAATAGCCATAACCTGACAATAACCTAAGTACCTGAGAACAGATAAGTTACTAAAGAATCTGTTGTACATAATGGAAATCTATGCAGCAGTTAAGAAATATTAAGTCTTGAAATTTTCTTATACATGGTTGGATATGGAAATTTTTATAATGAGTAAAATGAGTCAGAGACAGAATAATATAGACAGAATATATATAATATAAACAGACAAATATAGACAGAATAATCTCACTAATTTGTGGTATATAAGAAAAATAAAATACAGTATGGTAATACTATCCAAAGACAATAGAAATGAAGATCAGGAGAACCAGTACAAAGTAGGAACCTTGCCATAAAGTGTTGTGACTGAATGTTTCACTCTAACAATAATATTTGAAACTGATTACTCTGTACTAGAACTGGCTGCTAAAAGAGGAAATATGATATGCATGGTACCCCATTAGCAATAGTGCAAAGCACAGAATCAAAAAAGAAAACAGAGAGGCCGGAGTAATAGCGCAGTGGTAGGGCATTTGTCTTGCACGTGGCTTACCTAGGACAGACTTCGATTTGTTCCCTGGTATCCTACATGGTCCCCAAAGCCAGGAGCAATTTCTGAGCAAATAGCCACGGGTTATCCCTAATCATCATGAGTGTGGCCCAAAAATTAAAAAAACAAAAACAAAAACAAAAATAGAAGCAGAAATATCAATAGCCTCTGGAAGAACATAAAACTTGAGTAACATAGTCACATCAGTTCTGTTACCACATTTGTTATCAACTTCTAATTATTTTATTTTTATTTTATTTTGGGGGATCACACCTGAAAATGCTCAGGTTTACTCCGAATCCTCCCTCAGAAATTACTTCTGGCATGCTTAGAGATTGAGATGGGATGCAAGAGATTGATCCTGGGAAGGCATCATATTAGTCAGCACTCTACCCAGGTTGACATCTTTATTGTCCCTATATTCATTTTAAGCATCAGTAAAGACTAAAAGACTTCGATTTTTTGTAGAAATATATTATCTCCTGGACACTTTATGCACTTCATTTTCTATACTTCACTCAATGTAGAAAAGGGTGCAAAATTATAATTAAGAATATACATTATGGGGGGTGCTGGGAGGCTTGGCAGGCCCCCAGCCATTCCCCCCTATTTCTCCCCTGAACTCTTGGTCTTGCCTGAGTGCCACCTCGGGTGGCCTGATATGGGTTCCAGGTGAACTCTATTAGGGGTTCCCAGGCTTCCCCCTCCCTACTCAAGGAGGTGGGCAGATATCTGGCGTCAAGTTCCTTGATCCTGGAGGCTAGCTCCTCCCAGGGATGGAGTTAAGGGACACCCCATCCCGGAGACCTACGCCCTAGTTTGAGGGGTGCTGGGAGGCTTGGCAGACCCTCAACCATTCCCCGATTTCTCCCCTGAACTCTAGGCCTTGCCTGAGTGCCACCTCAGGTGGCCTGATGTGGGTTCCAGGCTAGCACCACAGCCCTTACCATATATATTCAAAATAAAAATGGGAGGATGGACTCTCAGGCTGGGAAAAGATCAGTTCGTGTGGGGGTACCATATATATTCAAAGTAAAAATGAGAGATGGACTCTCAGGCTGGGAAGAGGCTAGTACTCTTTTACTATTTGATTACTCTCAGCGGCCTCTTGGCCTCTTCCTTCCTTCATTGTATAACTGTGGTTGCTATCATACTAGGTTTCTTAATAGTTTCCACAAACGGTGACAATTGAGTCCACTGTCTTAAGTTAGATTGTTTATTTGCTCCAGTTTTTATCCCTTTGTTATCTGTTAAATAAGGAAGTTTGTAGAATTGTCCCTCCATTTAACGTTTATTTAAGAACCAAGTCAATTGGATTGTTGGACTTGTTCTAGCATCCCCATATGACCAATCTTGCCATGTGATACTGTTCTTCCTTTGAATAGGCACATTAAAATGGAAAATTTTATACAAACATGTTCTTATCTTATAGAAATGGAAACACAGAAATCTTGTAACGCAGTAGAACCTTACACCCTGAATATTGTCATAAAGACCTGGCTCATGTCTTGAAAGAATGGGCATTGTCCTTTTACCCCTGAACCAGGGATGCCATCTACAAAACAACCATGGTTGTGTACTACATCACCTGAATGCAATCCTCTACCAGGGAAGATCCTACCACTGCTCTGGCATAGACCTATTCAACAGAGACTTCCCTTTAACACCCAGAGAACTTAACAACAATAACAACCTGTTTTAAAGACTGAGCTCTCTGCATCACCCTCTAATTGTGAGTAAACTAAAGGGTGCTCCGCATCGTACTGACTCTTAGTGTATGGACATATTTCAAGATTCTTGGCTACAGAAACCTGACACCAACAACAGTGACTGTGTGAAAAATAAAAGTGTGTTGGCATACAGACAATGACTTGGGTTGGACAACCTAATATGTCTGAAGTGTAGAGTTGGTCTTATGCCAGGGTTAAGGTCTTCTTGTATTTAGGCCAAGGCTTTTTCTTTCCATGTCCCCTATATTTTTCTGGGCCTATGCAAACAATTTCCACACCAGCACAGTCTTTGCTGTGCTCCTTTGACTCATTCTTAATGAATTATTGTATTGTTTTATGATCAATTGTGTCAACAATACTACAGCTTTTAATGTTAAGGAAGTCGCATAAATTTTTTGGCTTTTGATTGCTTTATGTAAGAAATATTATAATCCACTACAATCTGGGGTCTCGAGGGACAAAGCAAATGTACATGTTTAAATAAATAAAAAATATAAAAAAGAATGTACATTACATATGGGTAAAAATGTTATAGAAGAAAAATGATATTGCTATTTTTAATTAAAACATATAAATTAAACTAATTTCAGTTAAAGAGATTTTGTGGTGGGGTTTCCAAGAAGTATATAGAGGGCTAGAAATTACTCTGGAAAAATTCAATTGAACTTGAACGTTTAGTTATGTCCTCTGAACAAAGAGTCCAGTGGTTCTTGAAACTTCAAATGATTTTCTATGGTGTACTGGGTAGGAAGAAATTATGTAGCTTCAATGCATGTACATGCATGTCATGTACCCCTGACCACTGAGCAATATCCCCAACAATCTTCGAGTAAAGATCATGAACCAAACATTTAAAGAGTGTGAGTAAAACTAAATGTTTATCTATTGAAACCACATGAACTGGAATAAAAAACATTTATCGAAAGGAATTGGAGATCCTGATTGATGACATCACAATGTGATGGATTATTAGAACCTGGCAAACTTCTCTTTTATGCATATATATATATATATATATATATATATATATATACATATACACATCTCAGCAGCTTGTCAACCTTTTTACTTAATCAATCCACACACATAAACTTTGTGTCATTGGTCAGTTGCTGAGGAGGTGAAACATGGAGTGGAAAGAGATCAGTATCTGTTAGCTCAGACCTTATTTGACCTAAAACAAAGATCATGCCTAGTTCCTTTGTATATTTGTTTACAACTTGGATTTACCCAATACAAAGATTGTCTTACTTGTAAACCTGGGTGGGATGGCTCAGGATAGCCTGAGCTATCTGTCCTTACTGCCCAACCCAAGGGTGATCTCTGTACCCCATAAATATGGCATTCTGCCAGACAGCTGGCTCTCCATACTAGATAAAGACCGCCAAACTACATGTGTTTTACCCTCAATCTGGTTTGGTGTGCTATTCTAATTCAGTTTCATTCATCTGGTGTTGAAGATAAGGCACATGGGGTGATTTTGCAACTGGTGGTTGGAACAGAGACCTAGGACTCTGGGACCAGAGAAGACCACAACTATTGTGAGTGACTTGATCCTTTGTTAGCTTAGAACCATGACAGCCCCCTCAAGCTGCACTGAATGTAATGTGCCTTTCATTGGAACATTAGTGAACATTGCTCCTGTTCTGAATGGCTTCATGTTGCTCTGGTCCATTTACTTTTCTCACTCTAGACTTTATATGCCAGGCTCCATAGAGATTCTCATACACACAAAAGAGAAAAAGTGCCTTCCCAGTAGTGACAAGCTGTAGATATAAAGACCTTTCTAGGGCTGATAATTTAATGTTGACTACTGATACTAAACCAGAGATACCCTCATCACCATAGAATGATTAACCAGCTACTCAGAGTCAGAAAATGGCTCAACTAGAGATACCCGGTGCCCCAAGCACTGAATCAGGTAGACAAGCCAGTGCTGGCAATCCAAGTTCTGGGTATTGTCAAATGGTTCAAAGTCCGGAATGCTTACAGATTTATTTAAAGAAATGACGTCAAAGAAGATGTCTTTATTCTCTGGACAACTACTAAAAGAAACAATCCCAGGAAGTTTCTGCATAGTGTTGGAGGTGCGGAAGACTGGAATTTGATGTCATGGAAGGAAAAAGGAATCTAAAAATTACTAATGTATCTGGCCTTTGTGGAATGCCAGTGAAAGTTAGCCGATATACTTCCAGTTGACAGATGTTCTGCCAATTTATTCCCCAATCTCACTCAGATGCCCCATCAACTGTGGTGGCAGAGGCCCCCTCAAGTGGGTCAGAAGCAGGCAGAGAAGGGGAGTGAAATGTAGACTCAGGGCAGAGTACCAGGCACTGACACCTACCATCTTTTTTTCTACCAGAGGCACTTTTGCAGGACCACCTGCCCCCATCTTCGCAGCTTATGGAGGAGACCCCAGCAGCCACCACAGAAAATGGAGGATTGCCGTCCAATCAAAGTCTAACGAAGGAGAAACTGCTTTCAGAACCTTTTGTAACTTTCTCTTAGGCTACTCTCTTGACCCTATTTGGTCACTATATTTCTGGCTAAAACGTTTTTCATTTGTATGGATGTTATTGTTTTGTTTTATACTCCACTTCAAGCAAAATTCTTAATGGTTTACTATTAGTTTGCACAATTCTGGGAAAATGTTAGATTTTTAATGTTTTTCAGCTATCCTAGTGAATGTTTTCCAATTACTGTGATGTTTGATGTGCAGATTATTTAGCAACTTATGCTCAAAATTATATCTGCAAAAATATTTTAATGTCTTTGTCCACAAACTTTGATGTAAAAGGAACTTAGATACTATAGGATCTTATTACAGTGCTCATTATAAGAATGTTTTACCTTGGGCTGAAGAGATAGCACAGAAGTAGGGTGTTTGCCTTGCATGTGGCCAACTCAGGACAGACCTGGTTTTGATTCCCAGCATCCCAGATGGTTCCCCAAGCCTGCCATAGCGCTTTCTGAGTACAGGGCTAGGAGCAACTCCTGAACACAGCTGGGTGTGACAAAACAAAACAAAAACAAGATAAAAAGAATGATTTAGCAAACTTATTTTCAAATTATATATATATATATATGAATATATATGAATATTTCCCAATTGCTATGATGTTTTATTGTGTATTTTATGTAGCAACTTATTTTCAAACTATTATCTGTGGAAATGTTCTTGGGTTTTGTTTAGAAAGTATATCAATAGGAACTTGGATGTTTTAGGCTTTTATTACAGTGCTCAGTGTAAGAATGTTTAAGAATTTTCAAATTAAGTGTATTTGCAGAAAGGTTCTAATGTTTCTGTTCAGAGAAGTTTATGAAAAGTGTTGTGAGATGTATAAGACAAAAATATGGAAAAGGCTAATTTTTTGAGAATGATGTATACAGTTTAAACTTTGGTGCTATTAAAGCCAACTCTTACTGCGCCTATGCAGAATAATTTTTTAAGTACTAATCTGGGGTTCCCGCCTCTTGCAGAGAACAATAGAACTCAACTTACATTCAATTTTTTGAAGAAAAAAGGGGCAGTTATGAGGTTACACCTTATTTTACCTAAAACAAATATCATTCCTGGTTTCTTTGCATGTTTGTTTACAACTTGGTTTACCCCAAAATAGAGATTGTCTTACTTGTAAAACTGGGCGGGACTGGCTCATCTATGAGTGGTCTCTGTACTCAATAAAAATGGTAGTTATGGAAGGCAGCTGACTCTCAATACAAGGTAGAAGATTACCACACTACACGTTTCACTCTCAGTCTCATTTGGATAATTTAATGTGCGACCCTGCTTCAGACTTGTTCACTTGTGGTTGGAGATAAGACATGTGGAGTGATTTGACAAGTACTCAGAGTGATGACCATTTTTTTAATGAATAGGCTCTTTTGTTTGCTTGTTTTTATTAATAATAAATTTTATTATATATTGAAGACCATTCTTAAATGTGGTGAAGATAAGGGAAGATATACCTTCTTGCAACCACAGTCACTCACAATGACTATTATTGTGAGGGATAAGCACTTGGATGATAACTGTATGAGTCCTGTAGACAGATATTAAGTTTCAGAAATATCATTTTGAGTGGGTAAAATGGTGAATCTCATCAACTTGGTACTGAAGATACCTGAGATAGAAGAGAATTCTAGGTAACTGCAACATTTTCAGCAGAAAACTGGAAAACAGGTTCTGATCTTTGAACTGGTCATGGAGACAGAAAGGTAAGCATAAATTTCTATCAAGACTTTGAGTTTTATTTATACTCCTTCCATTCATTCTTTTCTTACTTCTCCAACAAATAAAACAATCCCCGAACTAATGACACAGCACCACCTACTGATTAAAAATATAAGGTAAAATACATGCTTAGAAAATTGCAATGTAGGATTTAGAATATAGATGCTGAAAGAGAAATAAAATACCTGAGATTAAACTGAATGGTACAAGTAAAAATTTATTCGAATGAATGCTTTCCAAGAGCTATCACAAACTTAAAAGAGTTTGAGAATCTCTATTAACCATATCACGGTGAGTTCATGGATTCAAAAATATATTTAGTAATAAAATGAGAAGAAGAGACTAAGGGTATTAAGATTAATTAAAAGAAAATGATATGTAGGATATGTGAATAAAATAAAGGCTACTATTGAAAGCAGATGTATAAGTGATTCTAGAGAAACTTTAAAAATAAATAACACTTAGAAAAACAATGATATTCCATGAGTTCTAACTAGACTTTGTTAGATGAGGAAACATAAGGATAATAGGTATTCTAGAAAGCAAAAGAGATAGAAAGGTGTAGAGAGATTAAGCAAAACAATCATAGGTAATATTTAAAGACATTGTTACTGAAAAGTTCTCAAACATAAGAAAAGATTGTATATATACATCATATATATATGTGTGCGTTTGTATATGTGCATGCATGTTTGTGTTTGCATGTTAGATTATGATGAACTATTTAAATGTATTAACAGAGAAGATCCCTAAAAATATATTTTCTTGTGAAAATCATTGTAACTAATATTTTAGACTGTTATAAATATGTAAGAAACAAAATTACCCCAATATTGTAATACTTCTCTATGCTCAAAGTGGGCCAGGTCCTTGGACTCACTCTTTGCTTGAATAAGATGTAAAATGAGCTGTGAAAGATCATCGGTACACTGGTCCATGCATACCCTAAGGAGGAGAGGACAGACCAAGCCCTCACCTTATCAAAACTATGCCAGCTGCTTCCAGAATTACCATTTTATGAATGGGTCTAATTCATCACTGAGCCTCTAAGTGTTTGGGAACACTTACCTGACCACACTTCAGGTACTCCAGTTCTAAAGCTGATAACACCTTGACTCTTTGGAACTAGTGTTGGCAACCTCCCTGGTATCTCTGTTCTTCCAAAAAAAAAGCCTGACAGCTGTAACCATGTCCACAAATGTAGTCACCATGTTCGAACCAGGTCAGCTCCAGAGACTCATACTTTTTCTCAAACGAGACATAAACTGAACCGTGAAAGATAGAAGTACACCAGCCCATACAGCACAAACTGGCCATCTCATGAGGAGAGAGTGGACAAACCCTCATCCTGTCAAAGAAAAGCCTCCTTTCTCCATCACCCATAATCACCATTTATTTCTGATGGCTGTGCCTCATCACTGAACATTTATAATTTTTTTTTTGAGGACATCAAGAGAGTGATATTACCAGAGCTTCTTGGAGCAAGTACAGTCACCTATCCACTATAAAATTCCATCTACAAGAGACCTAGAAGCTGAGCACTCACCTCTAAAATTTATAGCATCAGTAATCATGCTGTGAATCTCTAGATAGCTTCATTTGTTTAACACTGTCACCCCTATAGGAACACATCAATTTAACAAAAGATACAGCTAAAAACAAAAGCATACAAAGCTTTCTTACATTATATTAAGGACTTTATTAGAGATACAATAATTTTCTATTCTACATTTTCTTTCTTTTTTAAAGGTTTCTTTATTCGTCTTTTAATTTTTTCTTTATTTTTTTCAGTAACTTTACTTTCTCTTGGAAGTGAAAGTTTCACTTGCTTCATTTTGAAGCAAATGTATTATGATCAAGTATGCAAACTGTGTGATGCATTTTTTCAAAATAAATTTTTTCAACATAAGACTTCCAAACCAGATATCTATATACTTAAATGAAACTTCCTCCCCAAGAAAACTATATCATACATAATATCATTCAAATATAGTGGAGAAATAAACTTTGTCTAGTTAAGGAATAGGTAATGGATTTCACTATTCCTAGTTTTATCTTACAAGAAATATTAAAAGCAGTTATTCTAACTGAAAACTAAGAAAGTATTGGACAGAGAGATATCAGAGCAGTAGGGCATTTTGCCTTGCACACAGCCAATGCAGGATGGATGATGGTTCTAATCCCTGCATCCCATATGGTCCCAGTGCCTGCCAGGAACAATTTCTGAGTGCAGAGTCCTGCAGGAGTAACCCCTGAGCATTGATGGGTATGACCAAAAAACAAAAAAAAAAAGGAAAAAGGAAAAGAAAAGAAAGTAAAATAGCACAAAAGTTCAAACATGGGTCTGAGAGATAGTCCAGCATAATGATAATTATTCACAACATGAAAATGTATATAAATAATGTAAAACAAAATAAGTATTTATAAAACATTATGTTAGGGTAAATCCATACATAGTAAATAATGTTCTCAATTTTTATAATATATAAAATAAATTTTATAGTTTTCTTCTAGAAGAAAAAGAGAATATGCAAAAATTAAAAATTGATGGGGAAATATTTAAATGCCATCTTAATTTTGATAAGTCAGAATCTGCAGAATGCAGGTAAATTATTATTAAAAGCAAAAATATATTATTTACTTTGCCATCATGCATTTTTTGTACTACATGACTCATTAACAGGTAAGACAACCAAAGTTGTTGCTGAATATCTCTTCTTTAGTCATAATACCTATAATTTAAACAGGTATTTGATGATCTCACTTACTTGTGGAATATAGAGAAACAAAATAGGGAATAGACATAACCACATGGTGACAGGGTGGCATTGAATACAAAAATTAGCACCAAGCAGTAGCGGGACAAGAGATCATTGGAATTGATGGGGAAATATTTAAATGCCATTATTAGAAATAACATAGGAGAGCAGTAGAAGGGCTTGGGTACCTGGGTGATCATCAGTAAGGTGCAGTAACTGTGTACTTCAAAATCATAAAGTATTAAATAATGAAAAAATGATTGAAAGTGAAGATCATATTCAACTTATGAAATCTGTTTTTCAATTTTCAGTAATGACTTAAATCTAGAAAGCATTTACTAAGAAAAGTAATCATCTAAAGTATGCTGTACAGAGAACTAATCCTAAAACATAGCCTATACTATCTAGATGAAAACTCCTGGTTTATTTGTCTGTAAAATTATTATTTGGGGCTCTGAGCAATAGCACAGCCAGGTAGAATATGTACCATGCATGTGGATAATCCAGTGACCCAGCACCTGAAACAGCTCCCCGAGACAAGCAGAAATGATGCCTGCATGAAGAGCCAAGGAATTCCTGAGCTCTGCCGGGTGTGCCCCAAAACCAAAGAATTTGAGTGGAAGAATACATTTATCAAGACTAATTTTCATCCCCCCAAAATCATGAGTCTACGTTTAAATCTGGTGTGGTCAAGTCAATCAGAAGTCTTAGTAGAACTACTAAGTATGTTTACTAATTGATAGGGATGCTGATTTTGGTGTAAGAGCAAATCCAGTTTGAAATTTGAAATACCAAATAATCCAAGAGTTCAAATCACTGCCATGGTTTCCTTTTAAGTATTCCAGATAACACAAACACATTTTAACCATTTTGAATTTGCCTTATGTAAATAAAAATCTAGAACCAATGTTACCAAATGATGTTTTCTCAAATTGAATAATACAAGCCTTTTTTCTATTTAATAAGAACATTTATGGCTATGTGGCTTACCTTCTTTCTCTATTATATAATAGACTTCTTCTTTGAATTGTGTTAAAATTATTATATATATTTATATATATATATAAATTAAAATTTTATATATAAAAGTTATCATATATATTATATATGAATGTGATTTGTATTGCTTTATCTAAGATTCCTATGTCTTTCTATATTTGTTTTCAGGTACTAAATTTTTTAAAATTTTGCAATAGTCATTAAAATGTATATGATCAATTTCTATATCAAGATTGAAATGTAAAAATATTCTGAGAAAGCTCTTTGCATTTTTCTGTCAGACTTGCTTTAAACTTTTTTTTCCTGATATTTAATTTGCCTTTAAAACCCTGTGCATCTGTTCAGCCAAAATTAAATGAAATGTTCATTTTCACTTGATAAAGAGTAAGACCACCTTTGGACCAAATGTAATGTATTATATTGACATAATAAATGTGGACATTAATTAAAGAGCAGCAGAATCCAGCAGAGAAGTTTGCCCTCCATCTGCTTGACTTGAGGTAATAACGATGTTCAGTTAACCCAAACTGACAGATTTTCTAGGGTTTGACTTTGCCTGTAAAGTTGCTATTACTGTTGTGACATCATCCATAAGAAGCCATAAGGAGAATAATTTACTGCTTGTGTAATACTGTTGTTTTGTTCATCATTCAGGTTGTCTCTTAAAATAATTATATATAATACTTTATGAAGTTATTGGTTTACTGTCTATGCATTTTCTAGTACAAAGTATCTGAGTTCAACAAATTTCATGTCTTGATCATTTATTTAGGCAAAGAAAATACATAAAATATTTTACATTCAGAGATTAAATATCTAAACTAGCCAGTGTTATATATGACAGAAAAATTGTTTGGGTTATTATTTAAGTTAAATGTAAAAACATAACTATGTTAAATTCATCCGGTGCTTGTACAAACATAGAGGAAAATTTATTTACACAATTTCCTAAGTAATGAATTACAGAATAAGCAATCTTGTCCCAGAACTAAAACAAATATTTGAATCTATTCATTTCAGTACTATAGTAGTTAACCAAGGAAACTGTTTTCTTCTTCCATCTCATTACAGATCAAACATCAAAAGCTTTCCATTATAGACAGGCACCCAGGAGGCATTTTGCTTTGTCACACACAATACAGTATTCACAGCCTCCCTGAAAGGAGTGCTAACTCTCTTGGTTGTCTTAAAGAACAACGGTGCTGTTATTTGTTGTGCTTCTTTCTATCCTCCCCTGGAATTGTTGCTTCACTGTAATAAGTAACATTCCTTCCAATTATCTAAGATCTTTAAGTCTGTAGTGCTGACCTCTATGACTTTAGACTCACTGTTTAGAGTCATTAATCTGAGATTATAAATATGGAAGGAGATTCATGAGAAAGGAATGAACTTATGGTTCCTGAAGAAAGATGTTGCACTTCGTGGGCTGTGTGTGTGTGTGTGTGTGTGTGTGTGTGTGTGTGTGTGTGTGTTTGATTATTTTAAAATCCTGAGAGAATATCTCCCTCCTCTTTGGTTTTTTTTGAACTGCTTTTATCTTCTGACTCGTTCGTAGTTGGAGTGGTCAGCAACACCTCTTGCTGCTGGTGTGTAGGAATGGCTTAGCTCTTCCTTCTGCATTTGTCCAGGTAGAAGATTCCAGAAGATAAAATTTAGGCATATCTGACATGAAAATTTTCTGTAGATACTAATAAAAAATTTATACATGCCTACCTGACATGTAATCCTGTTTCAAATTTATTAAATTGGCAATGATAATAAAATGCCATTGATTAATCTGTAGATTGTATTTTAAGAAAGAACTTTAAGGGGCCCGGGAGATAGCATGGAGGTAAGGCATTTGCCTTTCATGCAAAAGGTCGAATCCCGGTGCCCCATATGATCCCCCGTGCCTGCCAGGAGCAATTTCTGAGCATGGAGCCAGGAGTAACCCCTGAGCGCTGCCGGGTGTGACCCAAAAACAAAACAAAACAAAAAAACAAAACAAAACAAAACAAAACAAAAAGAACTTTAAGCATTACACATAGTTCTAGGTTTAACCTTGAAGGTTTTATTGTGCTCTGACCTTTCCTCTTGAGTTATGCCAAGGTTTTTTTTTTTATTTAATCTCTTGGGGAAAAATGAAACTGCAAAATTAAAGACAACCTTATATTTTATATTAATTTATTTATGAATTTATGAGTTGATTGGGAATTATTGAACTCTATGTGTATATATATGTGAACTAATTATGCATGGAGTTATTTAGAATTTCATCTTTATCAGCAGTCTAATTATTTTCAGAAATCTTTTTGGAAGGGGAAAAATTATATCTTAAATTTGCATGATTCTGCTACATCAAATAAAAAAATTAAACATATTTTATGTTGCTAGAAATGGTTTAAGGAAAAATATCTTTTGGCCTAGAATTGTGATGTCATTGTGCTCTGAAATATTCTTCCATCTAACCTTAACCTCTGCTGTTTTTACTGCTTTCTTATAAAGACTGGGAAGAGAAGATAAAGAAAGGAATTAGTGATGCTCTCTCATTTCCTGTCTTTCCACAGATGGTGATAAATTCAAATTTAGACTCCATTAAACCTGAGTAGGAAACCCAGCAGGTGGTTGCACTAATGGAAAACCCTGGCTTTGGAATAATGGGAATTACAAATGACAGTTCCTCTACACCACAAAAAAGATGATGTATCCTTATTGACAGTGTCACATTTGAGTCCAGAAGGCTGATCTGATAGTTTATTCCTGGCACAGGGAAGCTAAAAGCCCCCTGGGTGTTTTTTTGGCCACACCATAGTACTTTTGTCATATGAACTTTCTATTAAAATTCATTTTATATGTCTCATATAAGTTGAAGAAAGCAAGAAAATAAAGTGAAAGAGGAAAGAGAACTTTATTTTGCTATAGGCATACTTTTATTATTTTCTAAAAGCACATATAAAGGTTGACACAACAGTATTTTTAGCCATTTCAATATTTTTAAGTGCTAACCTGTTTGTTATATGTTATTTTAGTGATCATCATCTAGACAAGGTTATCTGCTGAAGGAATTTCTGTTTAGATAATGTATTGTTTGACCTGGAGGTTTAATATCTGATGTCACTAAAGAATTCATTTATTATTATTATTTTTATTTTTCACTGTTCTTTTAGCTCCACCTCTTTTAAATTCTCACAAGTGATTTGCAAAATGAGTTTTGGACATACTGCTTTGAAAGAACATCTGAGGGTTGAAATATTTAGATCCTCATATTTTCAATAAATATCCAAATCTCTAAAAATATAACAAGAAGTTATCAAAATATTTCATTGTATTCACCATCTGTCAGCAGTTTAAAATATTTCATTAAGATTAATAATCATACTTTACACTTAATATAGCATTTTTTTCTCTCAAGAACTGTTAGTACTTAATAAAATTTAACTGAGTTAGTTACATTTTCGTAAGTTAAACTGTGACAATTTTTGCCGCAAACAATATTCTAGGTAAAAAAAAAAATATATATATATATATATATATACATGGAGAAAATAATCTACAATACCCAGGCAATAGGTTGAAGTTAGTATAGAAGAGTTTTTTTTTATTTCAATGAAAAAATTGTGTTTTTCCCTTAGCTGATTTCCCTTTTTATTTTGCAATTTGTTGAGTGGAACTTTATTGTAACCAAGTAAGAGACTTAAATATCTTTCCTACATTTGCTTACAAAATGTTCAAATTTTAGAACTTTTGCTATGACTATAAACTAATATAAGGTTTTCTGGCCCAACTAAAAGTATCATAGGACTTTGAACAACAGAAATATAGACCTGATCCAATCATATGGAGAGATTATGATTTTCTTAACATGGATGCCGCAGACAGACATTAATATAAATAATTACAATAAAAGTAAGTAGATATGTAAATAAAAAGATATATAGATAAGAAAGATAATATAGGTAATTAATAAAAACCCTTGAAACAGGATTGAAGAAACAGTATAGTTAGTAAGTAAGGTGCTTGGATTTTATGCAGCCAACCAACATTCAAACTCTAGCACCCCTATTTGGTCTGTTAAGCCCCTCCATGAATGATCACTGAATACAAAACAAAAAATAAGTCCTAAACACAGCCATTATGGCTACCAAACAAAAAACAGTTTAATAAATATCTATATGTACAGAGTTCTTGTTGCATGTGGGTTTTATAATCTCTAGTTTATTTGCTTGTTGTGTTTTTCCTAATTTTAAAAACCGCAACAGAATTTTGTCTTACATTAATACTGTTATGTAAAAGGTAGAATATAACTCAAACTACAATTCATTTGTATCTAAGTATACTATTTAAAACAAAACACCAAATATGAATATGGTTATCTTTGAGTGTTTTATCATGTGTAGCAAGATAATAAGAGAAATCAATAAGGAATCTGACTAAAGTATGACACAAACCTAAGAGAAATTAATTCAATTCCCTATTCATATTTTAGAGTCTAAAACTGATGCTACATGGCCGGAGTGGTGGTGCATGCAGTAGGGTATTTGCCCTGCACGCCACCAATTTAGGTCGGATTGCAGTTTGTTCCCCCAGCGTCTCATATGGTCTTCCAAGTCACGAGCACTTTCTGAGTGCAAAGCCAGGAGTAACTCTGAGAGTCACTGGTGTAGCACAAAACTGAAAATAAAATAAAATAAAATGATATTATATATAATAATATAAAATAAAAATAAAACTGACGCTGCATGATACAAATCATTATGGAAATTAACTTCGAAAAGTTAGCATGTCTTATGGTTAAATTTTAATCAACTGTTACTTAAAATTATAGAATAGCATTTATAATCAGCATATTCTATAGTTTGTTATATTATTTCCAATTTTCATTAGTCAACTTATAACAACCTTTCATGAAAAAGTATGCATAAACTTTAAATTTTTGTATCTCAGTATTTACACCACTTTACTGAGATTGCATTTCTGGAATGATGAAGTCTATAGAGTAATTTGAATCTAAATTTCAATAACTTTAGAAACACAGAAATCTCAGTTATATAAGGCACTGATTCTCATTTCTTTTATTTTGAGTAAGCATTATCAGCATTAACTGAAAATGTATTAAAGGTGCAATTTCTCACATTTAACTCAGAATTATTGAGTAAATAACTGTGTTTCTAAAAGTCTCCCATATAATTTGGATACACATTAACATTTAAAACCTAAATTGTGAGAGGCAGATAGTACAGGGTTCAAGGGTCTAACTTGTGTGTAGGTGACCCTACCTATTTTTATCTCCTCCATCATTATGTTATCCAAGCAGTGCTGGAAGTGATCCCTAAGCATTGAACCAAGGTAAGTTCTGAGCACTGCTGGATTTTAGTTAGCATCTCCATCCCCAAATGACTTAAATATTAAAATTTGTATTTTTTCAACAACACTAAAAAAAATCATTAGGATAGCTAACAATTTGTAAGTAACTTCTTCCAAAAGATCAAACTATCAAATTACATAGAAAACAAAGGTGCACCCATATATAATGAGAATAATTTTAGTAAAAATTTAACCAAATGTTGTGAATTATGTAACAAATTCAGGAAAGAAAAAGAATATAAACCTAAAATTGAAGAATTAATCATATATCACTAGTTGAAGTAAATTTTAATAAAGAAAATATGTAAAAGGAGAAAGCATCAAGAATTTAAGATTAGGGGCCAGAATGGTGGCATTAGCGGTAAGGTAAGCGGTAAGCCTTGCAAGTGCTAACTTAGGACAGAATGGGTTTCGATCCCCCAGCATCCCATATGGTCGCCCAGGTCCAGAGCGATTTCTGAGCACATAGCCAAGAGTAGCTCCTGAGTATCACCAGGTGTGGCCCAAACCCCTCCCCCCAAGAAAAACAACAACAAAACAATTAAGATTATAACTATTCCACTTCTTTGCTTTTACCCCAAGATAAAAAAAAATCTATACTGAAAAGACACTTGTGTTCCTATGTTTGTTGAAATACATGCATTTTGCTGCTGAGTGAAGTTAGAAGGAGAGATAAGTAAACAATTATCGTTCATATGTGGAATATAAAAAGACTTATGAAAGGGAAAAGCAAATGATCAAAGGAAAAATGAAAACACAGAGAGAGACACACAAAGAGCAAGAAGAAAAATGCCCACTATAGAGGCATGCAAGGGGAAAACTGGAAGGAAACTGGGGACACAGATGATCAGAAATGTGTAGCTGCAAAAAGATGGGCATTGCAATATTGAAGGATGGAAACTCAGTCATGGTAAATAGTATATTTCTTTCTGGTTCAATTTTTAAATATATTACTTCAAAAATAAAAAAGTTACAAGAATCTGAAAAATAGAAAGAAGCTTAGGACAATATGAAAGGGTAAATAATGGGGAGTGTATAGGGTGTGATTGTGAGAAATAGTGGAGGAAAGCAGTCAGTCTGGTAGAGAGTATCATAGAGAACATTTGTATTCAAGAAACCATTATCATTAACCATTGGTGAATGATGGGAATAAAATTAAAAAGTAAATTACTTTAAATGCAATTAAATGTTTTAAATTATTTTAAACATTTATTCCACCACATGTAAACTAAGAGCCCAAACATCAATTTAAATAATAATAATTATTATTACAATATGTAACTGGGTTGCCAGAATAAAAGAGTAATGGATAGGGCACATGCTTTACACAAGACCAAGCTGCCTTTGATCTCTAACGCCACATATAGTGCCAAGCTCCACACAAGGAATGATTCCTACGTGCAGAATTAGGAGTTAGTCTTGAGAATAGTCAGGTGTAGCAATAGCAACAATAACAACAACAACAACAACAACAATAATAATAAATTAAATAATATATACATGTGATAAATGAATGTTTTTCTAACGTGTTATTCTATTTTGCTCAGTTTTAAGAAAACTTCATCTCCAAATCCCAAGGGGTCACAATCATGCTGTATAACTTCTGATCTTTCATACTTAATTTCAAAATTTGGTGTCTGATATTAGAAGATTTAAATAATTATGTTGTAATTCAAAATTTTATCTTTCTTGAGGATAGAGAGATAGCATGAAGGTAAGGTGTTTGCCTTGTGTGCAAAAGGTCTGTGGTTTGAATCCCGGCATCCCATATGGACCCTCGAGCCTGCCAGGAGCGACTTCTGAGCATAGAGCCAAGAGTAACCCCTGAGAGCTGCCAGGTGTGATCAAAAGGCCAAAATAAATTTTATCTTTCTTATATTTATATATAAATCACTAAGAAACTCATGCAGTCTCTTATGGAAATAAACATAAAGAAAATATAGTCAATGGGACATGGGTAGATTAAAGTGTGGAGTTAACAGGAACTTAGTGCAAACTTGTTTTATAAGAATAACACTTGAATTATCAAAGTAAATGAACCAAATGAGACTAAAAAGAGCAAACAGATGTAAGGAAAGAGAAAACATAAAACTCCTTTGGTCTTGTGAAAAAAGTGAAACAGCTAGTTTGTAGAACTACAGTAAATAGTTGTGACTTCAGATTCAAATTCAATGGATGACCCAAATAGTAAATGACACTTTTACGTAAATTTCCTGCTGTCTATTTTTCTGAATGGAATCACAAGAAATAACACAAAAAGTATAGTGGCACCAAGGAATATGCAGATCTAAAAGTTGTGTGGTGTTAATACTGACCAAATTACTTGGAAAAAAGTATATTTTTAATTAATATCTTTAAACACCTTACAAACATGATTGTTGTTGGGTTTCAGTCATGTCTTTACATGACTGAATTTACACACACACCCCCTTTCACCAGTGCAACATTTCTAGCACCAATTTCCCAAATCTTCCTCCTCCCCACTCCACCCGGACCTGTAATATAGACAGACTTTCTACTTCCCTCATTCATTCACATTTTCTCAATGTAGCCATTTCTCTAACTGCACTCATCACTCTTTGTGGTGAGCTTCATGTAGTGAGTTGGGACTTTCAGCCCTCCTCTCTTTTGTCTCTGAAAATTATTACAAGAATGTCTTTCATTTTTCTTAAAACCCAAAGATGAGAAAACTATTCTGCTTCTATCTCTCTCCCTCTTACTTATTCACTCAGCATAATAGATTCCATGTACATCCACGTATAGGAAAATTTCATGACTTCATCTCTCCTGATGGCTGCATAATATTCCATTGTGTATATGTACCACGGTTTCTTTAGCAATTCATCTGTTGAAGGGCATCTTGGTTGTTTCCAGAGTCTGGCTATTGTCAATAGTGCTGCAATGAATATAGGCATAAGGAAGGTATTTTTTGTATTGAATTTTTATGTTACTAGGGCACATCATCGAGTGGTATAGCTGGATCGTATGGGAGCTCAATTTCCAGTTTTTGGAAGAATCTCCATATTGCTTTCCATAATGGTTGGACTAGATGGCATTCCCACCAGCAGTGGATAAGAGTTCCTTTCTCTCCACATCCCAACCAGTACTGCTTGCTCTCATTCTTTGTGATGTGTGCCAATCTCCGTGGTATGAGATGGTACCTCATAGTTGTTTTGCTTCGCAACTCCCTGATGATTAGTGATGTGGAACACTTTTTCATGTGCCTTTTGGCCATTTGTATTTCTTTTTTTTTTTTTTATCAAATTGTCTGTCCATTTCTTCTCCCTATTTTTGATGGGATTAGATGTTTTTCTCTTGTAAAGTTCTGTAAGTGCCTTGTATATTTTGAATATTAATCCTTTATCTGCTGGGCATTGGGTGAATAGTTTCTCCCACTCAGTGAGTGTCTCTTATAGAAAAATGTATATTTTTTAATAAATATCTTTATTTAAGCACCATGATTACAAGCATGTTTATAGTTGGGTTTTATTTATATATACATATTTACATATAACAACCACCCTCATTCTCCATTTTTAAAACATTATCATTTTTATTTTGATCTGAAACTAAATGCTAAAATCTATTTCTGCAGTTGGAAGTTATGAAGCAATTAGTTAATTTTGTTTTCTTTTGTTTGTTTGTATATGTTTTCTATAACTGGATGTCACAACTATCAGTTCTCAAGGGTTACTGAGCTCGCAATTTAATAAATTATTTTGGGGGGGCTAGCAAAAATGGGATTTCTCTTTATTTTCTTTTTTACATTTTTTCTTTATTTAAACATCTTGATTACAAATATGATTGTGATTAGATTTCAGTCATGTAAAGAACACCCCCCTTCACCAGTGCAACAGTCCCACCGCCAATGTCCCAAATCTCCCTCCATCCCACCCCCCCACCTGTACTCTAAACAGGCTTTCCAGTTCCCTCATTCATTCACATGATTATGGTAGTTCTCAGTGTAGTTATTTCTCTAACTGCACTCACCACTCTTTGTGGTGAGCTTCATGAAGTGAGTTGGAAGTTCCAGCCCTCTTCTCATTGTCTCTAAGGATTGTTGCAAAGATGACTTTTATTTTTCTTAAAACCCATAGATGAGTGAGTAATTACTAATGACAGTGCTCATGAGATCATATAAGATGCCCGGAATCAAAACTCAGTTTGACTGAATGCAAGACAAACATCCTACCCACTATGCTACCATCGTGACCCAGGAAGCAATTAGTTCTAAAAAAATATTTTACAGTGCTTCCTAATCTTTAATCAATCTCTGTTTAACCTATTATTCATACTTATTCCTCAGGAAAACCTGAGACAAATTCTTATCTGTGGTACTACTTTTTTTATTTTAATCGAATTATTGTGAAATACATACAGCGATAAAGTTTTTATGAGTTTCAGCCATAAAATATCCTATATCCATATTTTTACTAATGCATGTGTCCTGCCATTAATGTAACCAGTTTCTTTCCCATCCCCTTCCCTCTATGGCAGATTCTCTCTCTCTCTCTCTCTCTCTCTCTCTCTCTCTCTCTCTCACTCACTCTCTCTCTTCCTCTCTCTCTGTTTCTCAGTGTGTGTGAATATTTTTCCTCTCCCTTTCTCCCATCTAAACATTATCTACTACTTTACTTCTCTCAGCACACAGAGTGATCATTTGTCCATAATTATGATTTTCATATTTTGTTGTACTTCTCTGCCCTAACTGCATTTTCCTGCTCTTTGTGGCAAGTTTCCTACCATGGACAAATCCTCGTGTACTTTATTTCTATTGCATTTGGGTATTACTACCATAACATATTTTTTATATCTCACACATAAATAAGATCGTTCTGTCTATCCCTATCTCTTGGACTCATTGTGATCAACATAATAGTCTTCATATTCATCCATGTTTAAGAAACTTGAAGTACATTTTTCCTAATAACTTTATAGTATTCTATTGTGAAGATATACTACAGTCTCTTTATCCAGTCACTTGTTCTTGGACATTTGTTGTTGTTGTTTTTGTTGTTGCTGTTGTTTCAGAACTTAGCTATTATGACTACTACTGCAGATTTCTACATTACTTTGAAACTTTGTAAACTGACTTTATGGTTGCTTTACTTATTAGTGTGTTCCTAGTTAGTTTGCATCATAATTTGT